>JBCFXI010000575.1:0-138025 GCA_038496175.1 Ampulex compressa | reverse complement strand
TTAGTATACATAAAAGGCGCATATATATATATATATATATATACATATATACATATATACATATGTATATATATATATATACATATGTATATGTATGTATGTGTACACAAACAATACAATTTTTCATTACAATACCTTTACTTTTTTACTAAATTAGTATATCATAAGTTATTCTTAAATGTTGCACAGATTAAATAACAAAACCCCGACAACTATTTTAATGTTTTCGCAATTTTCAGAACGCAAATCAATAAATTTGGTTGCTATTATAATCGGTTCAACGTTTTTGAATTTCAGTGTGCCACAGTCAAAGGGTCAAAGTAAAAATAACTATTTTAACATTCTGAAACTTTGAAGTCTCACGAAAAACATAGTATCAATGGATTTCCATGTGGCAGAGATAGAAGATATTAAGTGAAGAGCTATACACATAAGCAATTAACAATCTGGAGTGAAAATTTATCCGCAGAATTGTAAGAATTTTCACAATCGATGACTCGAACTGTATCTGATTGTCATTGTATGTGCTATTGTATGGCGATTATGTTATACACGGACAATTAAGCAGAGATGGCTAAGGACTTTGTAGGTTTATTAAAAGTGAACCTTTTTGTACATAGGTAATGCGGTACTTTGGAGAAAAACGATCCAATGTGAAAAAAAACTAGTGCAAAAATAATCGACAGTTTAGAATGGAAACTGTAATGCAAAGACAATCGACAATATAAAGTGAAAACTTTGAGCTTTTTAACAATCGTGGACGATCATTATCGCACGCAATAAAAGAAAATAGTTGTTGTATTGGATCAGTCCATTAGTTTGTGCTCGATTTTTTAATAACAGGTAGTCAGTGTATCGTTAGTTTTATTTCTTTAAATGCTGCAACATTGTCGCACAATTGATGTTCAGTGTCTTTGTAGTACCTTGTGACAAAATCCGTGAATTTGAATTTCGAAACTTGTGGCTCAATTGGCCGACCATAACACGTTGAACAGGTTGGAGTCACTACAAAGAACCTTCAAACTATTTTTTCGAAGCTTTGATGGTTAGTGCATGGTTTTAATGACAGACCTTCCATATGTTTTTCACACCTGTTTGTAATCATTATACCTTTACTAAACTTACGTAGTGTAATAATATGAAAATGCAATTTTCTGTTGCTTGTTTCAATCTTGTTTTAATTAGCCAAAACGTAAATGAATTAAAGAGAGTCTGCTTATAATGGCAGCTAACACTACCAACTTTAGAATACATAACGAGTGAGTATTTTTAATATTAAAATCAGCGGAATATATCGACGATGTTGTTTATTGAAATCAGGCAGGAATTTATAGACTGATCCAATGCATGGATAGAAAGTGTAATCTAGTAAATCGATGGTCCAAGATTATTTACCTGAGAAAATGTCAACACCGTGGAATATTATCTCCGTGAAAAATGATCCAGAATTCACATAATATTATCCGTACGAAAGATCACTGAAAAACAATGGAATATTATCGGTGTGAAAATTTATCAGAGACTCTTCCGCTACGAATGGATTCAGGACGTACTTGTTATCTAGTTTCTAGTTACGTCGTTTATTTTAGCTAAAATGAAAGGAAAGAGAAGAATGACTGCTTGTGATCGTGTTTAACACGTTCAATCTGAGCTCAGTAGAAGTTTTGATATGATGGCCACACTACCGAGTAGTGAGGTCGAGTCATGAATATTAGGTAATCATCGGCTTTCTTCCCGTCCTTCTTAAGCGTTCCCTCTCTATTGATGGCCGCAATCGCTGTTACCGGTTATTTCCTTTTTTTGTTTACGCTCTTCCGCGGTTATAATATTACTCTGGAATTTTTTTTTCGATGAAAAATTTTATAACACTTCCAATGATAAACTCAATACTGTTCTCGGCTGGGAAGTTGGTATTCGATAAGAATGTAAGTTGTATTACTTAAAATACAAGTAGGAAGTACTTCTTCATGTGTATGTTGCCCCCGTTCGTTAGTGTCACACTCACCTGTGTAGCCCTTATTCTACGCATGTTATCTTTCGTGGACCCAGTTAAGCGTGTAATATGGCCTACAATACGACATGGAGCTCCTTTGAGCAGAGTTCACAGCTCTACAGTTTTTAGCGTAACGTCAAACTTTGTTGATCAAAGTGAGACCAAGTATGATATAATTAAGATCACATTTACTTATTTGGATTTTTCCTATTTTCGTATGAAATTAATTACTCAATACGTATTAAATAAGTAAATATGATTGTAATTATTCAGTATTCATTTTTATCAGCAGAATCTCACTAATATTATGTTAAAATCACTCTCACTAAAATATGTTAAAAAAAGCATTTCAAGTAAAAGAAAAGTAACGTTAAAGGAATTGTTAACAATATTTTTTAGGTTAGTTTTTAAATGTTTGCTGTGCCTCATCTCGTGTTCGATCTGTTTTTTTTTTATCTGTAGCTCCCTTCGTTCTGGGTAAAGGCGTCGCTTCAATTTCTTGAAAATTCGGGATTTTACCTAGATGACATTAACAGAGACACTACTGTATTGCAAAGTAGTAAGATAGAGCGAGCAATACGTTGAACATTAAGCTATTGGCGTAGCTTTTACTAAATCTTTAATGTTTCGGCATGAACTCTATGAACAGGTAGTGCCAAGCCTACCTTGTTTTTTTCGTTTAAGCTACGATGTACCCTCAACTGGAGAAATACGTAAGGTTGTGGTAACGCTACATATTGTATAACTTTATATGTATTCTTTGTATATTTCCCCTTGTTGCAATACTGTGGAAATAATATAGTATAATTCGGAAGAGATATTGTCAGAAAGTTGATAAAATAGCTAACAACAAACAAATGTGAAATCTAAAAAAAAGCCATTTATTATTTACATTGTGTCAATAATGCCCGTAATTATAACTTTTCTGGTATGCTGTAATGTTTAGATACATTAGATACATTGAATATTAGAATATACCTTTTTAAATGCGGCCTGAACACAGAGCGTATGTTTATCATTGGTCACTGATAAACGAAGTTTATTGTCGGTCATAGATGATCGAAGCCTAATATGTTACGCTTAACAAGTTTTGAATATTTTATTACAGTATGAAATACCAACTTCCTAGCCCCAGATAATACATGCATCAACATTCGTTTAATTTTTGAATGTTTAACAAATCATTTATTTCAGCTCTAAACAACGGACTTGTGATCAGTTTAAAGTGGTAGTGCGTGAAGAGCAAACTAAGAGGAATATTGAAAAATTTGCATCATTAGGGTTGGAATCGCTAAAGTTGATCAATATTGAACGTGTTAAACACCACAAAATCGAGCCGAGTCTCGATTGTAGCTAAGTGCAGCTAAATACGCAGTGCAGCATATACTTGTTGAACCGTTTGCATTATAAAAAAAATTGTTTAAATATATTGTGAGCCGTTGACAAACAGATTTTTCAAGGCCAACCATATGCACAATTTTCAAACAAAAATTATTTTCTTGAAATAACCATGTGCCTGTGACATATATGTATATTAAGCAGACGGTACGACGAAGACGATAGTGCCTAAACGCAGATGCGCTTTAAGGTGCCTTTTCCCCTTCCACGCAGCTAAAGCGCAGAACATACTTATTGCACTGCGCAGAGATACGAACGTATATTCTACCAAAGTTTCTTGGAGCAAAACCAAGAGTTTTGTCGATTAAAGGTTTCATGGAAATAAATTTTATTCGTAGATACCAATGTATATGTATCTTTGTATATAGGGTAGCCTAATAATTTCAACTACTTTGAATATTTCTGTTAATTTTAAAGATATTGGAAAATTTTATTCATAGTTCTATGCTACATGAACCTCATAATATGTAAATCATCATTTTTCTGCAAGTGAAAAACTGTCAGAGATTTTGAGATTGTTCCATGCTTTATAAAAATGTTATGGTGTTCTTGGCTTTTCCTGGTTCACTATATTTTTTAATGTTTCTCACAAAAATAAATCAAAGCAAATGGTAGATGCTTTCAAACAGGCAGGGCAAAATTGAATTTCTGACTTGTGTAGCATGTTCATTAATCGTGAAATAATATCATATATACGGATTTCAACAATTTAACAATAACAATGTTGCATTTTTTTTACAATGTAAATATTTTTTTTTATACTGTTATATATTATCGAAAAGACTTTCATTAGAGATCACCAAAAAACATAGCATACCATTAAAAAAAATGAAGGTAGTGTTTAAATCTTTGAAAGTTCTATACTCAAAAAAGAATGATTACTTACACATTGTGCGTTGTTTGTTATAATACAAGTTTCGTACATAAAGTTTTCTCTTATCTCTAAAATAACAGATATTCAATGTAGCCGAAATTATTGGATTTCCCTTATATATACTAATCCTATCCGCCAATTTATTCTAATTATATTTGTTAACTAAATATTTTTTAAACATTTTTAAGAAATTATCAATTAGCAGCATGAAATTATGCTTTATTCAAATTAGTATTATATTACGTGATTTTTTTGTGGAATTCCTCTCCATATGGATGAATAATTTTACTCAATATCGTACCTTACGGGGGGGAAATACACGTAACGCCTAAAAAACGCCAACGTGTTAAAGAAATAGTCATTTTTCTTTATTTCTTTTCTCTCTATTTTTTAAACAAATTATGACCTTTTTAATTATCTTGAGTTTTTAACTTTGAATTTGAATTGATTTGAAGTGTCAAATGTTATGACCTTAGTAGTAACTCGATATGTGGAAAGAAAGAGGTATATATTACAACTCGACCGACGAGGCTACGGTTGTTGTTGTTGTATGCGATTTTGGCGGCATCGATTGCTGTGATCATTAGCCGCAACGAGGCTACGGTGCTACGGTCTTTTGTAACTCGATTTGTTTCCAATATAAAAGAACCAATGCATTTTTTCAAACTGTTTTTTACCAATGACCTCGTAAAAAAAATTATGTGTGAAACCAATATATATGCAAAACAAAAATTGGAAAGGAAGACGCTATCTGCAAACTCGATATGGCGAAACTGGCGTGACGCGTGCAACGCAGAATTCTAGGCATTTATTGCTGTGATCATCAATATGGGCATAATTCCGTTGGCCAATTTGCAGGAATATTGATCAAGGAATAATATCAGTTATATTCCTTTCTATTCGGATACATTCACACGAGACAGATTTAACCAAATATTCTGGATGCTGCATTTAAAAACTATTTCAACACTCAACACAAATCCGAGAACGCGCCTTCAACGAGTAAGTTGCTTTTTAGACTATATCAACTCAAAGTTCTTGGATTATTTTATATCGGGAGAGCATGTATGTGTGGACGATTCAACGAGAAAATTTAAGGGTCGAATTTCGTTCATCACATACAATCCTAAGAAACATTATTTCATTCTGTACAAGCTAGAAAAGATCAAAAAGGGCGAGAAGCCACTCAGCCATTTGCAACATCTAAAAACAGTTGTCGAGCAATCTAGAGGATCATATTGTCAGCATCGGCAGCTTCATCAGCAAGCGTCTACGTCGCATTCCGATGAAATCTGACTAAATTGATAGCTTCATATAATACTAAAAGGGCCAAAAAGGGACTGCAAGGTTTTCTCTGACCACAACACGCCTGTAGGCAGGCGGGAAGTAACGTATTACTGTGATACGTGCCCTGATAAACCTGGGATGCATCTTGGACATTGTTTTAAGAAATATCACACGAAAACTAATCATAGAGTGCAACATTTATAAAATGTTGTTGTTTTCGATATAAAAATGAATAAATTGATGAAATTTTATTATCTGTATACGTTTATTTGCTTATAAATGATGTTTAAGTACTTGTAAAACGTGTCCCTAATATGGCCGAAATCGTCTCGAGTTGCTGGTTCGCGCCAGCAAAAAATGCCTCGAGTGCAAAGGGTTAATGCTCATTATCCAACCGCACCTTCTACACCCATAACATCATATATACTTTGCTTATGTCAACAGATTTTATAAACATAAATTTCTTAATAAAATGAAATTTTACCGGCACACGTAATAAGCTTGTAACGCAGCGCTCGCTATCAATGTATTAATATTATAGGTCAGTATTTCTTCAGAAACTTTCTATTATTACTTGCTAATTTCTTCAAATTATTTTAATCAATATATTACATCCGTTTTTCAGTCCCTATCGATGAATTGCCGAATACTTGTGATTTGAATTGTTCATGTCCTAAATCGATGAATTCCGCAAAACAAAAAATAAAAGAAATTTGTAAAATATAGACTTCTACACATTATTAGACTGCTAACTCCTCCAAATTTCGCATATAAAAAAATGGTCTTTAATGCACCTATCAAAGTATTTCAATGTTTACATGCTGAAAAACAATATAACTGATGTATTCTTTATAATACATTTAATCTGATTTGTAACTAATTTTTCTTACTTAATATGTAATAAAAGTGAGACTTTATCAATAAGTAATGAAACAATTTTACCACCGTAAGAATTTGCATAAACATGAAAAGACACATTATAGACACATGTTATAGAATATATCAGTATAAAATACATATACATTTTATAAATCGGGAAAATATTTCTAAATTTACATAAATATCGATCAGTTTCTGAAATTATCTAATGAAAGTACATTTGATCTATCGTCAAAGCTTCTTTCTTAACCGTGTTATAGAAGTTTTTTTATTTAAATCAATAAAGTTTTTGCTATTGCTATATGTATATCTTTCTTTGACAGATTTTTGTTTCTCAGACAAAGTGCTGTTTGAATAAGCTAAGAAAATCTCGGTGATCGTAAAGGGGCAAAGTGAGCCTCTCGTTGGATATACTTATCCCCACATTTGATGCTTGCCAAATTTCGACTGCGATTTTACAAGTTATAAAGTAGTACAATTCTTAATACAAAGCAGTACAGTTCTTACAGGAAATCTGCCAAACAGAGCTACGGTGGTGTAGTGGATAAAAGCTCGAATTTCCATGCAATGATCCCCGAGTTCCAATCCCCCCTATCATTGATGTTTTCTATGTAATATGTATACTATAAATCTGGTGATTCAGAATCGGCCTTAACCTGTTAAACAGGGAATAAATTTTTGTTCAACTTGTTTCATAATGGAGACTTTTTTCTCCGCAGTGATAATATCATACCTCGAGTAATAAGAGTAAGTCGTTTTTCAAATATTTTTAATTTAATTTAATTTTTTTATTTATTTTTTTAAATTTAATTTTTTATTAATAAATCAAATATTTTTAATGTACTAAGAATTCATAGAACAAATTTAAATAAATATTTCGCAGTATGATATTTCTTAAAGCAATGCGCTATACACAAAGCAATACAATCGTGACACCAGAATCTCAATTCTTTTCTAAAACTTTTAGAGTAACACAATTTCCATCTTCTGGTTAGGTTTATTTTTTAAGAGTCAGATGGCATATAATCCGTAAAATATTTCTCAGTAAGTCTAAATAGTTTTTGTGTCAAAGAAGGGCGTCCTGTACCAATAGATCACGACTGCGGTCAATCTCCATATTTTGGTTCATAAAAAGTTCCTCCTGTTATTTCCTGCAAGATTAATAAGAAAATAAATACTTTTATCTCACGCTCATCGGTGTCAACCACGTAAAACGTCTTGATTGCCCTTTCAAGTGAGAGCTTTTCATGACGAAAAATGTGATGCCTATCGAAGACGAAACATTTCGTCATATTTAAAAGGTTAAACAGGTCCTAGCCTAAATGACTTTTAGTCATAAAAAAAAAAACAACATTGAAGTTTGATATAACATTGAAAGAAAATAATGTTTGCATCGAATTGTGATTGGCGATGAAAAATGTCGACTGCAAAATCGAATCGCTATGGAAAAAAGACAATACTCTTTGATTGGTAGGATTGGAAAAGTGTGGTGTATAACAAATAATCAATTTGAATCATACATTGATTGTAAAACGACCAGAATGCGTCAGAAGATATGGAAATGTCATTTTGCTTCACGATAACCCTCCATCTCACACATTAAAACCAGTTAAAGTCAAATTAAAAGATCTTGGGAAGTATAAACACCCCTGCTGTATTCTTTAGACTTTGCAGCTTCAGATAATCACTTATTCCGATCGATGACACACACACTTTCTGATCAACACTTCAAAATGTACGGAGAAGTGGCAAATTGGGTCTCTAAAGGGTTTATCTCAAAATAAGAAAAGTTCTGTTGGGATGGTATTCACAAATTACCTGAAAGATGGGGGAAATGTGTCGTAAACGTTATAAGTGATATGTCTGGTACAAAGGTTGCTTCTTAGAGGACGTTTTTTTGCACGTTAAAATATAATGCATTCTTTTCCTACCTTATACCGATGATAAGTTATTATATTAGGTTTTATAATGTGTTCACGCGTTTCTATGAACAACACAATTAAATATGTCAATGTATATTATAACAATCATAGTTATACATTTCTGTGGAGTTTGTAAATACCGCGTGTGTCAATCAGAGAATCTATAAATGTGGACCAATTGGTCCTAGCCGTCTGACACCGCGGTCATGTTCCGAGTTCTCCCCTTGCGGTGTCAACATACAAATTATGGATTCCTTGTGTATTATCTTAGCTTAAACAAAACATAGCGAAATTGAAGAGAATAGGGAAGAAGAACTCCAGTGTTCTGATAGTTCCGTGAGTGTTTACCTGCCTTCCTGAGAGTAAAAATTTTCGAAATTGCGTTCAAATGAATACACAATTTCAGAACTATCTCGAGAGTAACTGATGAAAGAAAATCAAATGGACACGCAGCTTTATGCAGTCACAGGTGTAGGCACAACTACCCAAATGTAGCTATATGGTTGAAGTACCAGCTAATGCATAATAAGTCCATGAATATTATATTGTCGTAACAATTCATTTTAAAGGAACAAGTTAATATCAGTGACTTCTAACCAATTTAATTTATTATTTAACAGTGCTACGCCACTTTTGCTGGACTTTCCGCTCAGGCGGTGGGCGGGCACGCCGGCGAGTATTCGGCGGCCAACTGCCTTACAGAATAAAAAGGCGCACAATGATGCATCAGCGCAAGAGTATACAAAATACACAGATATCTATGTACAAGAGGAGGCGCGTAAAATCCGAAAATATTGTCTTAAATGTTATAACACAAGCACAAAAACATTCGGACGCGCATTAGCAAAAAAAAAATTACAAAACTGGTTGTTACATATTGTGATATATGCAAATCCCAACCACATCTGTCTTTTACATGTTTTGATAAGCTTCATTAAAATTACTATATTAATTGTTTAGCTCTAATCTTTTGACGTCAAGGGCTCGCGCCAGCTACACGAAAAGTCCAATGTCAGTTCTAAGGGATAGAAATTTTTCATATTTATTGATGATAAGATTTGTTAAGTCGCGTAAGACAAGCCGACGCAGCTGCAAAGGATCAACACTCGCGGGCCATAAAACGGTTCTAAAGTTAAACTTATTTTAACATGCCGTTTGTTCATGGCAAAACGTCTGGGCCGGTTCTGACAATAACCAGGCACAAAATACTTATTACGAGGAACTTTCACTAATTCGTTAAACTTTTTTACGACGGCATATATCAGTAAAAGGGGGCCTTACGGGCTCAAGGACCACTCAGGTCAGTCGGACCAGCGGCCGGGTTTTCAGGACAGGGAATTCCCTCACTACCTGCAAAAGTTGAGTCAAGGAGGGATGGTTCCACCCCCGTAGGAATCAACCAATTAGCAGTTTTTACTAACTACCAATCCGGTCGTCGGTATCCCCGTGGACGCCACACACCGAATCATCCTTATGCCTAAAAAACATTGAGGAAAGCAGAGCTATTCGGGCAAACGATCAACACACAAGCACGGATCCAAAATACTTGCACACATTTTTCACACAGTCTTGTATATATACTTATTCTGTCTGTAAATACAAGTTAATCATTAAAAACATTAAAAAATCCATCAAGTCTTAAACACTGCTCAATGTGCTGCTTTCAGTTAAAACACCCCTATCATCCCAACAGGACATAGGGTCAACCGTGGTATAAAGACGCGCTTCGTGATATCGAGTTTATCGGTCGGAGATTTACGATCTCAGATGACGGACCATCAGGCTTGAGTTTGTCGTGTTGCGAACGCGCGTAAGTGCATACTCCCTCTTTGTTCCTGTCGCAAGGCAGAGAGGATACACGTACAATCAGAGGTGCGCGCGCGGTACAGAACAACAATAGAACAATACAGATTAATTATCAAGGAAATTGGGTTCATATATAAAAATTTAAATGTCGATCGAGTGTATTGGCACTAAAACCTATAAAAATTCTAATAGTCATTTAATAGTTTTTTAAGATATGAAGTCCAAGTTAATAAAAGTATTCGTTTCAGATAATCAAATAATGAATATTGCAGAATAAATATAAAGTTCCTTAGAGCTTTAAAATTTAGGTGTTTGTATTACTCCTCTTGTCATAAAGGTTTACTCCTGGACCGAATAAACATCATTTACTGACCTTTATCCTTTAATCCTTTCAGAACGATGTATTGTTGCGTACCGCTGGCGCCTTACTATTCGCATTGCAAGCGAACTCACTTTCGGATTAACTTTATAAAACGTGATAAATGGTCAAATTTAATTGCAAAATAATTAAGAAAAGTGTTTTTAGGTTTAACTTTTTATTATATTCCATGCCGGCAGGTGCCGAGATTGCATATACGCTGGAGCGATGAGGTAGAAACTCCAGACGGGACAACTTCTTGGGATCGTACTGGTAATATATTGATAGCTATTAGGACAGAAAGCTCACGATACAAAGTTGTATCAACAAAGCGAGACTAAAATCTCTTTCAGTTTTTCCTCGGCTTTCTAAAGAACATTTGTTATCAGTGCTCGAAAACTGTCACCTTTTTCATACGATTATAATTAACAGCAGAATAGTTCGTAAATTTTGTTGTTATTTTTTTTATAAAAAGTATATCGTTATGGATGGCGCAGAAGTATTGACGGGTTACGATTAAGTAAAGATGGTGACAGTGATGACCAATTATGTGCATCAAGACCTTAGTGTTCTCGTAGAATATATACAGTGACAACGACAATTTATAATTATTGCAATAAAGGATTACACCGTGTATGCATCAGTGAGCATCAATGCTAAATCAATTATTTGCCTAACTAACAATAAGTAAATATTATATTTTTTCAATAGCCAGATAACTCAATCTAAATATTTATAATAATGACATTTTTTTCAGTAACGTTATAGTAGTTACACGAATCACGTGTTTTGTAGCAGATCCGTCTGACGTTTGCGGTGCATCATGGAGTTATGCTTTAGTTTTAAAATCTGATATTAGTTATTTAGTTAGAAATAATTGAAAATGTAATATTTATACTTCATACCACATGATCTACATAGAACTGTAAGTAAACGATAATTATTCATATGTGCAAATATTGTTTGTAGAAGAGAAACTCATTTCTGTCTTTCGTAACGTTTTATATCGATGTTATTCGTATGATTTTCAATAAATATTGAAATATGACTGGCATTGTTTTATTCTTTTTTTATTTCGAAATATGCAGCTTTTTGAATTTTGTAAATATCATTTTTAGTTTGGTTTTTATGAGCTTTTTCCCAAACCTTAGCACATTCCACAAATTGGTCTGATAGTCATCGCATAGGTGCGACACTTTTGCTTGGCATTAAAAGGGTTAACCTGTTAGCCAGGGAATAAAATTTTATGAAACTCATTTTACAGTGGGGACACTTTTTTCGCACTGATGAATGTCATCACAACTCAAGTAATGAAAGAAAATTTGCAACTAATTTTTTTTCTATTTCCACAAGAAATTTTATGATATTTAATATATAAATCGAGTATTTTCAATGTCCAAAAATAAATTTACAGTATCCTTTTTGAAACAATATAGTATACACAAAGTAACACTTCAGCCAGGATACTAGAATCTCGATTCTCTCCTAATTACCTTTCGAATTACAGAATTTACATCTCCTGGTTAGGTTTACTCTTGAAGAGTTGGGTGGTATGTAATCTGCAAAATGTCTGTCAATAAGTCCAGATTGTTTTGCGAACAGCGCTCAAGTGCCAGATTGGAAAAGTATGATTGTACATGTATATGATTTGTTAACAATATGATGTCATATAACCAGGCTAGGATTAAATATATAAGAAGTACATACCATGTAATACGTTCATAATACGGTTAATTTCAATGACGAAAAACGTCATTCCATTTTGGTAATCATCCAGGCAGGACGAAAAATGTTATCATAACCAGTTAACACGATAAAAATTCCAAGGTAAAAGTTTTGATAAAATTTTATTCATAAAATTAGAAGACATGAATGCAATTAAAACACAGAATTTGAAGTTTTATTAATAAAATACAAAGATACGAAACAAATTTGTTACAGAAAATAAAAAATGTGTACAACAAAACATAAAGGACAAATAATACAAAAATTCAGTTTAAACGCAAGATAAATAAAGTTTGATAACAACAATAACTAAAATACGCTTTTATTCGGAATCTAAGTCTACCTTTGTTTTCCCTTTAATACTAGAACTAGTAATCACTTTCTAGACATATTTGATATATTGAAGATTTGACAACTATCAGTTCTGTATTTAGTAGTTCTAGTATTAAATAAGTGAAATTGATACAACCTATGAATTCTATCTTCAACCGAATTGAATACATTTTTAAAATGTGATAAATTTGAATTTTGGCCAAAAAATTACGTTTGATATGAACGTTGAGAAATTTGTAATTCTTTGTTTGGTGGTGTATTTTTCATTCTCTACAAATATTCTGCCTTTTTTTATATAGGATGATAACTTGTGAGTTCTATTTTTTTTTACCTTCATTTCTTACAGACATTCTATATAAAAAATATGACTTTAACATAGTGTGTGTTATAAATCTTCAAAAAAAAAACATAAAATATTTTATTTTTCACTTCTGGTTAAGTTTATAATCACTGAGAATGTCCGCGTTCTGCTTCTTACTTGTAACTTGTATTCACAACTTTCTGGTTTATATTTTTAACAAATAAATCATACAAGTGTTGAATAGCGACCAATTTAAAGTAAAAAAAGAAATACAAAAAAATTTTGCTTAATTTACATAGTCGGCAGGAATAGTCAAAATTGATCTGTATTAAACATTTTAATATGTTATCGTAAACGGGTTAAGAGTATTTTATCTGTCTGCGAAAAAGTATTTGCTTATTTTATACACAACTTTGAGTAACGAACCGTAAATTTCACACTGGAAATATCAAAATCAGTTTTTACACAACATTTTTAATCAGAAACTTTGCGATTTTATGAGGAAGATCAATTATCGGCTACTCTTGCATTCTAAAGATTCGTAAATATTCAGTAAATATGACTTAACTTCTAAAAATTCTTACACTCTATATTTAAGTTTTAAATACTTTAAATATAGCCTGTTGTTTTACATGTAAAATAATATAAAAAAAAAAAAAATCTATGTCAATCATTGTGAATAAAATACTGTTCGTTTTAAACATTGGGTTTAATCAACTTTTATGCAGACAAATTTTTTATTTATTGATAACGTCATCGCGTCCTCGCAGTCTGCGCATGAGGACCATGTCATTGCGCATCAAGGTGACACGCTTAGCGTGTATGGCAAGCAGCATAGAATCCTCGAAAAACTGGGTAACATACATTTCTGATGCTTCTTGAAGTGCCTCCAGGGCTCTAACTTGCATCCTGTACATTTATGTATGTATATATAGTTATATAAACGTGGTTACAGAATAAATAAGAAATACTTTAAGAAATAATCACGGTATATTAAAACAATGAAAAAAGATGAGAATGTTAATAACAGGAATTATCGTAATCGATTTTCGTCAATTTTACTAAGTATAGACAGGTGTAATAATTAACCCTTTGACTGTCATGAGCGCATATAACTATTGTGGTGGTCTATATGGCGTCCGGCGCAAGCCATCGATGTAAATTATAGACGCAAATGCACGCTCGGTGAAGGCTTTGGTTATTTACTACTGTCTCATGTGTATGTTCGGCAATTATTTCTATTGTATATGTCTAACTCTTGCAGAAACCACATATTACACCCCGTATTTTCAGCATAATTATCAAATTACGGCACTAAAACTTTGACATTAGTGAATAAACATATATGGAAAATAAAAAAGGTTTTGATCCGTTTTGGAGTGGACAATATAATAGTAATTGGATTATGTACTATATTATAATGCGTTAATACGCCGCCGACAAAGTTCATATTGCGTGAAAAAGTATTCAGTGCCCAGCGATCGCTACTGCCGGCCGTAAGCCGCTCACGCGAAGTGCTTCAATTTAGAGCAGTTGGCAGTCAAAGGGTTAACTAACCCCGCTATTGCTACTACCAAATCTTTTCGGGGGTAAGAGAGGTAAAATCGTAGAAGAGCACATTAATCATTTTTCTTTCACCCTTTAAGGAGAGCAAGGAGAATTAGAATATGACCGTGGTGGTGTCAAGCTACAGGGACCAACTAGTTCAGATTTACAGATTCTACGATCAACATACGCGCTACTTATAAACTGCACAGAAATGTATAATTATGGTTGTCAGAATACACCTTGACATATTTAATTAAATTATTCTTAGAAATAAGTGAACACAACATTATAGAACCTAATATAATTTATTGCCACGCGTAGAAGGTGGGAAAAGATTGCATTATCTTTTAAAATTGAAAAAATGTCTTTTAAGAAGGAACGTTTACAACAGAGCTACTACGTATAAAAATATCGTAACATTAATTTCTTGACTCATTGTTTTAATGTAAAATTAATTGTGGTTCTAACGTGAAACAGGTCACAGCTCTGAAAAGAAACAAAACCCTTTCAGCTCGAGGCTTTTTTGTTCGAGCGAACCAGCACCTCGAGGAGAGTTAAGCATTCCCGCTTATTGCGTGAGTATTTACAGCTAGCTTAAAATGATTTCAGGCACCATTTAACACTTTAAACTTGTATATTTTTACATTTTACATATCTTCACACTTTAAAGAAGAACATTTATCAAACATTAAATCAGTCTTAACCCTTAAACGGAAATAAACATTGTTATCGGTCGATTTACCGCTTCAGTCCGAGTGGTGAGTGAGAGATACAGCTCGAGTTATCGCATTACAGGCAGTGGTGACTGAGAGACACCTCTCAAGCGCAAAGGGTTAATAATCGATTCACCATGCGTATCGCGCAACTGCCTGATTCAATCCTTTCACTCAATTAATGTTATAAGATCAATGTATGTACTAACTTTCATGCAAGGGTTTCTTCTTAAATGACATTTTTTCAATCTTAAAAAATAAACCATTCTTTTCCCACCTTCTTGGACTGGTAATAAGTTATATTAGGTTCCATAACGTTGTATACGTACGTTTCTATGAATAATACATTTCTGTACAGTATGTATTATTCTATAAATGTAGGCCAATTAGTCCCTGCCGCCTGACACCACCGTGGTTATATTCCAAGTTCTCCTTGTGCCCTTTCAGGCTCCACGGAATTATTCATTGATTCAGCGTGTTCAATACATGACATCTTATGCAGAGCGACCATAGTCGCTTGTTATATAATGGCATTTTACATACAGTAACCGTAATTGCCCGTATTATGTCATTTGCATTTATGTATTAGGCGACAGTAGTCGCACGTAGTATGCCTGTTTCGTTCTATAGATTGAGCGACTATAGTTGCCCATCGTAGCAAAAAGGTTCAATTTTCTAATCTTGAAGTTCTCGATGTTGTATACTTATCTCTACGAATAGGATGAATTTAATGCAATCATAAATTCTGTATTAATGCTAGTAAGTCGATCTCACTCATAAGAGCATTACTGATGCTAACAAATATAAACGCACTCAAAAAGTTCTTGGAACATAAATATAAAAAATAAAACACCATAATCTGAACTTCTGGTAGAATTAGCAAAGGATGAAACTTCCGATCGGTAGTTTTTATAATTTTAGTAAGATATGTAAAATTATTTGCTTGGGAAATTTGATAGAAAAAGATGCGACTAATGATTTGCCGGATTCTTGTACAATATGGTTTGCGACAAAGGGACGACTATCGATATTTTTACCTCAATATTCCGTAAAATAAAAACACTGACTGTTCAATCTAATTTTGGACAAAAGTTTGAAGTTAGTACTAAGCAAACGTATTCAAAAATCGAAAATAATAGTAAATGTGCTCTACAGACAATCAAGTATTATATTGAGTTGTAAGATATGAATTTTTAGTGAAAATGTCAGTTTAAATTATTAGCAAAAAAAAAAAAATAGTAGCACTTCCTTCAAGCTGTGTTCTCAACTTCCGAGTAGTTTGAATAATCAACCAAATCGACCAAATCCTTTAACTATTCGTCGTCCAGCTTCTTCAACCTACCACATTCTTTGTTGTCAAGATCGAAATCCGTGAACCAACATTTTTCACGGTAATGATAGACGGTTTTTTCGTTTATTGTATTTTCAACTAAAATAATATTGATATTTTTTAACTCCATAATGAATGCTACATTGAAAATTAAGACTGACTATGAAAGAGAAGTAAATTCTCTCTAAAACAATTTGTAAGCAATAAGTTAATTCCTAGGAACAGGCAAACTGTGAATAACAAAAATGGCATTTCATACATTACAATCCAATAATAAGACAAAATTTGGAGTAGACATGGTTCATCAAATCGCAGAGAAATTTACAGCAAGGGTAACATATTTTTAGTAGCGTTTGCATGTATTATTTTTATAGTTTAGATTTAACAGCCATAAATGCATGGATTTTCTACAAACAGGGTACTGGATCATAAATATTTAGAAAGGATTTCTTTTCTTAATTGGTCGAAGAGCTAACAGCCAAAAGAAAAAGAATCTTTCGTCAGTTAATAGTTCAAAACGATGTAAGTTCAGTCAAATCAAATATTGTGAGAGAAAAAAAGTAATAATATTTCCACAAAATGTTCAAAAATCGTACGTGGAATACGTGTGAATAAAACCGAGTATTATATCAAAAATATGCGCAATAAATTTAGTATTGTGTAATGTTAAATAGTATATATGAGCCGTTTATTTTGAAAGTGGCCTAAATCCATTGATACTTAAAAAAAGAAGATATACTTTATACTTTAAGAAGATTTTGTTTCAACAAAATTATTAAAAGACGCAATTTTTAAAAGGGTAAAGAATTCTGATGGAGAATCAATAAACTGGTTAAAAATATGTTGGATGCATTTTGTCAGAAATAAATCGTTTAAAAATTTCTATAAGACATCAATGAATGAGAATGACAATTTTTAAGCCCTAAATTTATTACCACGTCGGGGTAGACCAAGAAAGTTCGAAAATATTGTATTGACACCACTGTATAAAAATATCAGACAAATTACAACACCAAAATTCAAAGACATAATTAACCTATTACGATATATACCACCGGAATATCATGATTTCTTCAAATCCCTTTCACACACACAAAATGTAAATGAGTAGTAAATTATTTTATAATAAATTTATGTTTGTAATTTTGTATGTTATATAGAGAAAAAATGTTTTGAATCGCATATATTCTATTTCCGAAGTGTTTTAAAGATATGTAAAATAAATTGATTATTGTTTTTTTCAATTTGAAGCATCTTAAATTATGTTGAATGAGCACGTTCAAATTTTATAGTGAATCTGGTTGTTAATTTGGAAAGTGGCCTAACTCCATTCTTGATAAAAAAACCGCATATTATTCACTTAATAATTGTGACTATTTTAATAGGAACTGTAAATTTAACACCCTTAGATACACTTAAGCAGTATGACTCATTAGTATCCTATAAGTACATATATTCTTAAATTCATTGAAACGCAAACCTTTAAATATCT
This sequence comes from Ampulex compressa, assembly GCA_038496175.1. Taxonomy (NCBI): domain Eukaryota; kingdom Metazoa; phylum Arthropoda; class Insecta; order Hymenoptera; family Ampulicidae; genus Ampulex; species Ampulex compressa. The sequence goes on along the minus strand of JBCFXI010000575.1, from coordinate 120,066 downwards.
CGATTTGAAGATAAATGGAGTTAGACCACTTTCAAAATAAACGGCTCATATGTTATGTGAATATATTAAATGTTATAGTTTAATTTATACATTAACAACATAATAGCTGTTATTTATAAATAAAATACGCTATTTTTTTTTTAAACAAATCTGCGGTTTTTTTCATGTGCCGAATAGACTTAACAATTATCCAGAGTCAACAGAAATGGTGGATCTATTTTCTGACAAATTCGGCACACTGCTGGAATTACGAAGAAAATAACACAGTACATTGTATAATGTCACACGAATTTGTATGTATAAATGCAAGGATTTTATTTTGAATATCTTTTCTTGGGGGTAGTACTTAAATACAGTTTATCAAAACACAAACATGGTATAACTCTAAAACAAAATTAAATACAATATATGTTAATAGCAACTTTTTTTTTTATTATTTGATGTGCAGAAGTGACCTTTAAAGATACCTACGGACATGTCAATTTGTCAGGACCACCGGTCGACCAATTCAACACTTTGTATATGTAGACCAGTTGTTTGGCCAATATTATTATTATGACTGACAAAATCAGTTAGTCAAGAAACCCATCCAAACCAACATATTGACCAATAAACTAAAAGGTCTGTAGCACTATTGGAGCATCCAACCCAAGATCCAGTAGCGTGCTGAGATCTAATAATACTCAGAGCTAAATACTTGACAGTATGCCGTAAAGACACATGTATAAATATAAGACCTATTACTGAGAAATATTATGAAAAAGGAAGATATTTTGAATATGTAACATAAATGAAACTTTCGTGAGGGTGGGAGGCACTACATTCTCTGGATAAAAAGAGTACATTACATTAAAGGCAGTGGCTAAGCACTGTGCTACTCTATTGCTTGGAGCCTCCAAAAATTCATATATTATCGCTAAAGATTCAAAATTACTATCTTACTTCCTTGAATCTGATTAAATGTTTGCCCCAAGTGGATACCCAAAGCTAAACCATCCCTCCCCCACCTTTTGCACACCATTGCCACGATAAATGCAATTTTTGCTAGCAACCCAAGAACAATTTTTAAAAATGACGCCGAAAAAATAAAACTTCGATGAGTATGCACAGAATAGAAGACAAATGTATATAAAGTTATTAAAGTGCTCTAAACATTACAAATGTCTGCAAAATATATTGTATCTACAATATTCCAATAGGACAATCGCTAAAAGAGCTGTAGCATAATATTCTTTTAAAAATTTCTAAAAAAATGTATAAGAGCGCCACAGTTAGCATGTGTAAACAAATTTTCTTGTGCATTTTTTTCTCTTTTTGGAAACGCATTTTCATCTGGGAATAATACTATTAAGCCACTCTCATTTTTCGGTGCATTGACAAAAACGAACTTATGTTGTTTCCTTTGAAGTCGCTGTCTGCTCGTATTGAAATGCCCATACGTTGGTTTATTATTAATACATTCGTCGGGAGTTGATTAGCCCGTAGGTTCTTAAGCAATTTAGCTTAACCGACAGTTGGTTTGAAAAACTGGGATGTCTGTAACGGCCTTAAAATATATTCTACTTATTATAGGACATCACATGTGTGTGTTGCATACTCGCGGTATGGTTACGTATATGCGCACGCGCTTTTCAGGTAGACTACCAAAAATGAAACAAACCTGTTCATCAATATTTAACTTCAGTTCTTAGATAAACCTGCGCACAGATTGACTTTAATACTCAGGACATATTTCATAGCAATAATCCTTTATCTATCTTCGACCTCTAACAGGCAGTTGAGGTCACTCTAAAAATGTCACATATCAAAAAGGGTAAAAATGCTAGCTAATAAAAAGTATAAAGAACCAACTCTACTGTCAGTGATATAGTAAAGTAAAAGAAGAAACTTCCCTTTCTTCTGTTAAGATTCCCAGATTATTTTCATACAAACTCAAGCTAGGCCAGTGAAATTCCAAAAACAACCGATTACCTGCTCTGTCTCCACTCGTGCCTACATTGTTTTTTGGTTCATGAACATTTACAATACCGTCTTTATACTAAAGACAGATTTATAAGTTGCTGTGAAGATGACATTTTAATAAAAGAATTTTTTAAATCAATGTCATGTTTTGCAGAAAATCAATTGTTGAAAATGATTACTGACAACTTATATTCAATAAATAAGATGTTATTCAAAATGCTGTTACACATTCTGGTGCATTTTTGGAGTAATATGATAATATCTGTAAATAATATATGCTCTCAAATCTTACAAAGATAATGATTGATTATTTAACAATCATGTAGAAGACGTCGTCAGTCTATGGTAATCATGAATACTGGAATCAGAGATTTATTAGGCAATGGATTGAATTGGCACCACTGAGTGATCCAAACAATTTCCAGATTCATTCCGATTGGAATTTTTTTGCAGATCATCTTGAACAATAAAGTATACACTATTCAACTAACTTCTTTAAAAGATCTGATACAATGTACTGTTAATGAATATCGTTGTATTACCTCAGAAATATTAAAAAATGTTTGACAGTATTTTGAACAAAATATTTAATATTGGATGAAAGCTAGCAGTAATGTTATCTATAATGTTGTACTGTAAAATAATTTCATTTGTAATAATTGTAATGTAATGTTATTTTATTAGCAATTTATATCCAAATTTTCAAAATAGAATTAATGCTGTACAATTTATTCTTTTATTTTGTGACGTACCCGGCCCTACACTTATGGAAAAGGGAAATCGAGAAACAAACCAGAGCAAAATGTAACATCTGCATGCCAATTGCCCAAATGTTAGGTCAGCGATAGTGAAAAACTTAAAATTCTTTAGAAATCCCAATAAACAAAAATTAGAGAAACCAAGCGCCCAAAAGTCTAGACCCATAAAATTGCATCTTTATAGTAGAAGACGACAAGACGCTCCTAGAGTCCTCAAAGGCATCTATTCATTGTCGACGCCTAGGACTCTAGAATCCTCTGATATACAAAAAACTAACGCACATGCCACAGACGCACGTGCAGGATCTCGTCATACCCTGCATTTTTCCGCCAGGAAGGGATAGTTTTCCAACAGTAAATATACGGGAAACCTTCAGGACGCGAGGGCTTATTACTAGTAAAATTTTGACTCGGCCGGACGTTAATTCTTAGAGTTTCTCTCGATCTCCCTAATGCAAACATAACTAAGAATTAACTTAGCACTAAAATTTTCTTACGAGTATCTCTCTCCGCGAGATACCGAAATTCAAGATGTTCCTTAAACATTTGAGGCGCATTAAATTTGCGTATCGATAGTTTGGGAATATTGTAGAGACCCCGAAGCTTACGATTCTCGTGAACATTCTGAGGCGCATTAAATTGGCGTATCGGTGTTCTAAAGAATCCGAGTGATGAAGAATTTTAAGACACTCTGAGCGATCTTGACGCGCATTAAAATTTGCGATCGAAAGCTCCGGACTGTCCGAAATTCCCAACCCGCATCTTCGGTATTTTATCAGGGCTTATACGGAGGATCCAAGACGCGTTCATTTGCCTATTGGAAAATCGTCGAGGACCACGATTCGTCCCGATCTAAATCGTTTTCGGAAAGCTTAAAGCGCATTCATTTTGCGTATCAGCGGACCCCAAGCGTTCGATCGGTTTGATGAGTAAACAATTTAAACGTAAAATACGCAGTGGACGGAACTCAAAGGTTAAGAACTCTTATAATAAATTAAAGAAAACAATAAAAGTCTTTATTGCGAAAGAAGGTTTTGTTGATACTCTTCTTCAATCTTCAAAATTCACCCAAATTCATTGATCAATTTTCCTCATCCCAGGGGAGTGTCGCGTAGACACGCTTGACTCGAAACCGTAAATCTCTTTATCTTAAAATCTCGGAGAATAAATCGGAAAGACGCGAGACCGCGACATAAATTCGACAGTCAATGTAAAGACAGACGATGTAAAGTTACCTGTTGATGTGTTGTCTCGGAAAGAGCTCAAACATGACCTCCTTGACAAGACGTATAAACGGACGCTTTGGTATTAAGAAATCCGTTGACTGCCTTAAGTGTTTGATCTCCTGAAGCACATTAGGCTTACCTTTCCCTTGTGCCTTTTTTGCAGCGCCACTCTTGGAAACACATATATGTATGCAGATACATGGTAATGAATGCACAAACACTCGTACTTTTACAATAGAATCTACTTACCCCGGTTTTTTCACTATGGTGTGTGGGATTAGTGCGCTCATTAAGTGACCTGAAACAATAGTAAATTATTTTTAATTATATTTTATTTTTATTTAATAATTGTTTATTTATTACAAGAAAAAAATCTACAGCTGGAAATGCATTGCGTTTATTTATATCTTTTAATACTATATATACAAATATATATGAAGTACAAGTGGTATAAGGAGATTAGGGTAGAGGAGATCTCGATATACCCAAAAAAGGGGTGGGGTGAGAGTAGGTGGAGGAAGATGGTGAGATTTAGAATGGGAAATGAGGCCCCAATGGGGGGGGGGGCTGGACAAGTGAGGAGAAAAGAAGGTGTAGAATATGTGGGAAGGTAGAGGAAACATGGGAGTACATATGGGGGGATGGATGCCATGGGGGATGTGGGGAGATAGGAGGGGTGAAGGGAAATAGCAGCAAGTAGTGGGTATTAGGGGAGGAGGAGGAAGGAGAAAAATGGATGCAAGGCAGTAGAGGATTGAGAGAGCTGAGGGAGCTAGAGAGAAATAAAGGTTATTGCAATGAAATCTGGGTGAGAGGAAACAGAAATCTGAGTGGTAGAGTAGAGGCGATGGAAGAGAGAGAGATGGAAAGCGAGTATCAGGATTGACTGGCACTCGGTCACTGCAAACTAGGATAGCTATTAATTTTAAGGTAGAATAAGGTAAATAAGGTAGATGTAAGGTTGTAAAATACTGTAATCCTTAGGTGAAAATTTGAAACACACACATATATATAAACATATGCATGCATATAATAATATGTAGGAGCATAAGTTGCAACTGAAAACAAGAGAAAAAATGCTGTACAAAGTTGATAAATGTTTTCTTACAAAGTCATTACTATTGTATACATTAACTGAAAATCAGTTATCATAGCTAGAGCCAGAAAACAAGAAATATGTTGTAAGGATGGAAAAAGTAAACAAGATAAATCTTTGATATTATCAAACTTTGAATCTGTTAGTATGCCAGTGCTTAAACTAGTAACAAAATGTTTACAAGCAAACTTTATATAGCATTAGATTTTTTATTTTAAATTGTAGATTATGCTCCTGTAACTTTATTGGAAAAACGAAGGAGAGCCAGGACAGTCAGTATTTACAGGGTCTATTATAAAAGTAATGCGCATTTTCTGGAAGAATTATATTTATTGATCGTACTGGTACAAATGCTTAAAACTCTTCTAAATACTCTCCCCCAGCATCAATACACTTGCAGAGATGCCATGCCTGGAAGGCACCCTTCCATGGACTCCCAATGCTTTCCTTTCAGCTCTCTCTTCAGTCGGGAAAACAAAAAATAGTCACGCAGAGCCAAGTCAGGACTGTAACGGAGCTAGGAGACCATCGGGGTATTGCTTCGGGCTAGGAAATTGGTAACAATGAAGGCAATGTGGCTGGGGGCATTGTCTTGGTGGAGCCGTGTTTTTGATGTCAGCCCTTATGCATGTGACCTGACGTTTCAATCTTTGCAGCACCTGCAGGTAAAAGGCTGAGTTGACAATTTCTTCCTGTGGTACAAACTGAAAATGAATGATTCCTCGGACATCAAAAATGACAATGAGTATCGTTTTGATGCGAGACTTGCTCATTCACGCTTTCTTGGGGCGGGGGGTGCCACTCACTGCTCTGTCTTTTCAATTCTGGGTCCTACTCGAACATCCCAGGTTCGTCTCCGATTACGACAGAGTTAAGAAAGTTTGATTTATTTTGAATCAAATCCAACAATTCTTGGCAGCGCAAAGCTCGAAGTTCTTGCTGGTCTTCCGTCAACACTTTCGGCACAATCTTCGCGCAGATCTTGCGCATTTGCAGATCTTTGGTCACTATCCCATGTACCGCAAATGTGGACATGTTTAGAGTGTCAACGATTTTCTGGATGCTCAATCGACGGTTGGAACGCAAATCTTCGCGCACTTGATTCATGTTTTCGTCGGTTCTGGCCATTAGTGGGCGTTCAGAACGGGATTCGTCGGCAATCTCCTTCCGGCCCTTTTTGAACGCCTTGTGCCATCTCCCGGACCGTGACATTGAAATGCAGTCGTCCTTGAAAACCTCTTGAAGTATCTACAATGTTTCGGTTGCATTCTTTTCAAGCTGCACACAAAACTTGATTGTGTATCCCTGTTCAAGCGAGTGCTCCATCACACCATGTTACAAAATCGAAAAACACACTTCATATAGAAGCACATCTTTCCACTCATACTGCTCAGAGCAAATTGGTGACCGGTTGCATTGGAAGAGCAGACCCTTCACCACATTTCCCAACCCGTTTTACCCCGCTGCGATGGGTAATCGCATCACAATAAAATCATGCGCATTACTTTCATAATGGACCATGTATGTACATGTAGCAGCAAATTTTTAAAGCACAGTAAATGCATATTAGGTGTAAAGGAGTGTTCTGATGTTTTTTCTTAAGGAAGCAAAATAATTTTTTTTTTTTTGTTATTGGATTAGCAACTAAGTTCCTGCTGTTTTCTTAAATTTTTGAATGCGGTACCCATGCTCTACATTTGTGAACCTTTCCCATTGAGTGGAAATGTTTCTCTATAGTAGTGTGGGGACCGGTTTGTGTCTGCCAGTTTCCTTGTTGTTTGACGTGGATTTTTGTGCAAAAGTTGGTTTTATTGCTCTTCATTGAATTTCCATTTTGAACTTGGCATAGCAATAACGAGCAGTTGTTTCAGATATGGCACCGTCTCCATACACAGCACGAATGTTGCGAGCAGCCTTAGAACCTTCAAAAAAAGTTTAAAGGAGGAGAAGTCAAAAATCCTCATTTTTCTCAACGATATTCTATTTTAGTCATCTGAAAATTAACATAAATTAACTCGAACAAAAAAACAAAACATAGATTCTGATAGACTAAAACATCCTCCTTCGAATGACTTAAAATATTATGCCAAAAACATTTAATGACATGTGGAATGTTAACTTTTAAAAAAACAGCAAAGACTTAGTTGCTAATCCAATATTTAAAATTTAGTCCAAATTTAGGCCATATCTATTATCGGTAAAAATTGTTTACCAACATTCAGCTTATCCAATCTCTTGAAAGAGAAGTCCTTGCTTTTAGAAGCAAAAAATCATTAAATTTTATATACCATATTTAACATGATCGAGCTATTACTGCAGCCTCCTTAAACAATTCACACACATTTATTGCTGTTTGCACAATATTATTTCTTTTTCGGAACTCATAGAATACACAATGTTTTACAGACATTTTTTCTTGAGTCATATTGAAGGTTCCAAATATTGAAAGAAACTTGCTAGTATACAACAAAATTTTGCTAAATCATCTATCATCTGTACCTAAAAACCCAAATCTGTACCTAAATTATAGTCATTCAAAACAGAATACTACCACAAAATACGACTAACAGCTCATAGAAATGTACATACACAAAAACCATGCAATAATCGAGTTTCACCATCTGTTTGGAATATCGGAAGCAAAAAATCTGCACAAAATACAAAAATACCGTGCTGAATGTTATAACATTAATGCAAAAATAATCAGATATGGAAAGGCCAGAAATTGAATAAAAAATATAATTTATTACATGTCTTGTAACATGTGTAAAGTCAAACCTTATCTTTACTTAAAATGTTTTAATAAGATTCATTGATTTTAAAGTAGTTGAGCAAGTGATATATCAGGATTCTAGAAATTTGTGTGAAGTATATTATAAATATAAGAATACAAGCCTGCAGGCAAAATTTTGTTTTGGTGAGGGGAGAGGAGCAATTAATTTATTTAGTACTTTGTTTAATTTCAATCAGTACATTATGTTTATAATCATACTATTATTCCGTAAATACATTAAAAAAAAATCAAATATGGATTATATTAACACATCTGTACATATATATTTGTATCTTTATTTCATCATGTCTTAATTTTGGGAGTGTTAAAATTCGGGAACCCTACTCTCACCATATCTCTATGAATATATGTAGAGAAAATACTATATTATGGATTGAGAGTAGGCCAGAGTTTTTATCAGTTAATAAGTATTTATTAGTTTAAACACACACCTTCTTTCTAAAAGTGAGGTGCATACACATAAATTCACATAAGTATTTCTTTTTTATACCACGTTATTTTCATAAAAACGGATGTTATTCGTATTCACTGTATACATTTACTTTCGATAGAATGTGAATACATTAAATTATAAATCAGTGTATATGTATATTGCTAGTTAGCATGTACATTTGCCGAGTTGATGTTTATAATGTAAATATACACTATGTAACAAAATGAGTATAAATATATGTATATATTTATCTTATTTAAGTGACAGTGAACACACATGTTCAAATCAAAGATTGTTACATATGTATAGACAGCACAAATTTGAATTAACCGTTAAAGCAACAAAAAATAATCCATTAAGAATTGTTTTTAACCTTGCACTAGATTTTCTTCGCACCATCCTGGCAGCCTCTTAACACAACCGGTCAGTGTGGAACTCCTGGGAACGTCTAGGCGCTCTTGGAAGTGATATTCATTCACAAATACCCGAAACATTCAATGAGCGTGCAACGCGCATTTGTCCTGCCGCTATTTGCAACAGGTCTCCATATCCATGAATCATTGAGTCCACAGAAGGCACTAGCAAACTCCGAGTTGACTTTGGAGGCCTCAGGTGGAGAAATTGAGAAGCTCCGGCGACGAGCTCGCGATAGCCGAATAGTGTCGTAGTGTGGTCAACACGCACTAATCCTCAACCTTTCCAACATCTCAATATATCTCTTCACTCTCGATGCGTCTTTCTCGTACCTAATGTACATACGGATCCATTAATTTGTTCCCCGACCCCTGAAGGGAGGCAAGGAGAAGCTGGAATGCGATCGTGGAGGTGCCAAGTGGCAGGGACCGGCTGGACCTGGTTTACCGATTCTACGCTCAATATGCGCGTGATTTACAAACTGCGCAGAAACTTATAATCACGGTCGGTGTAATACATATTGATGTACATTGTAGCATTGTTCATAAAAATTGGTGAATATGATATTATGAAACCTAATATAATTTATTGGCAGTACAAGGAGATGGAAAATGGGGGTGTTAGTTTTAAACATTGAAAAAATGTCTTTCGAGAAGCAACTTTCGCATCTCAGTTACTTGGTACACGCCGAATCAATAATTTGTTCCATGACCCTGAAGGGGGGCAAGGAGAAGCTGGAATGCGACCGTGGCGGTGTCAGGCGGCTGGGGCCAATCGGTCCAGATTTATAGATTCTGTGATCGACATACGCGCTATTTACAAACTCTGCAGAAATGTATAATTATCGTTGTTACAATACACGTTGGCATATTTAATTGTATTATTCATAGAAACGTGCGAATACAATATTGCAGAGCCGAATATAACTTATTGCTAGTCCAAGAAGGTGAGAAAAGAACGAATTGACTTTTAAATGCCTTTTAATTTTAAAGGGTATCTCTTTAATTTAAAAGGTATCTCATATATAAGTGAATATTGCTGCAGGAAAAAATGAATAATTTTAATTCTTTTGAGAGTTTGCATTACATTACTGTATAATTGTACAATATCAAGTTAATCATATTGACCTTTTGCAAAAAATCATTTACTGTTCTTCGGCCATTGATTTTTTTGGTACTCAATCGTTTTGAACTCAATTATTGATGAAATTTATTTTAGAAATAAAAAGTTAAAGATTTTTAAATATTATTTTTTTAAGCAATTTTAGATTTCAAATTTCCACATATTATTTGGCATATATGAACTCCGAACCATATTTCTTTAAGCTGCGTATTTGTAACTGCTTTTGTTACTTAAGCACTTAATATCTGCCAACAAGATAAGTCGTGTTAAGTTTTGTTATAAATTTTCTTTTTCTCATACTTTTCATTATTATATTATTATATCTATATATTTGTTTATTATCCTTTATATGTATATGTGTATTATCCTTTATATGAAGAAGGTTTGCAGACGAGCCGAAACGTTATAGTCAAACTGTTATTTTTTGACACCCACTCGCCCTATTGGGTTACATTTGTTCTGTGAAACTATACACTTTTTTTAATCTGCACGGGCTAGCTGTCTGGAGTCATAATGATTGAGCCGATTATTTTAAAAGTGATCAATGTTCATTTACATTTGAATTAAAATATTAAAAAATTTGTATTTCAATCAAATTGAAAAGAATCATATAGGATATTAACATGTTACACCGCTTAAGTGTATTTAAGAGAGTTAAATTCATAATTCTTATCAAAATAATAACAATCATTAAGTGAATAATACATGTTTTTTTACCACAAATGGAGTTAAACCACTTTCAAAATAAACGGCCCAATGAATCTGTAAATAGTCTAAATAGTTATTAATTTACAAATATTATAATTATAATATTCATTTTATTTGGGTAATCCTTGCCGTAGTTGTACATTGAAAATGATTAGTTAATATTTGTTACTATCATCCTTATATTTCCATTATAAGCATGACAATATTTGGAGTAAAACCATTATCATAATAATTATTTGAGTCACTTGATTTCCAAATTACCTCCAGAAAAAGAAAGAAGAACGGATTTATAAGGATATATACGTTGCTTTTTCAAATTTATTTTGTAGTAGATATTAATACCGTTGTATAAAAAAATTAATTATCTAAATTCTTCTAAGCGTTGATATTGGAATATTGCAACGATTTATTTTCGATTATGGAGTTAATTTTATTGACTTCTAAGAAAAATGTTCTATTATTCAGTGTTCGTCAACATTTGTATTATTTAGAAATGCTAAGTCAGGTTATTAAGAAAATTTATTTTGAATATAATATTGGTTAAATAAGATTAGTCCTATGTAAATAAATTGTTGTAATACTGTGATTAAAGCATTTCTAAAAATGTAGGTATGATTTTTTAAATAATTTTGTTCTGTAATATTCTGTACAATTCAATTCGCTTAATATGATTGCAGATAATGTTATTAATTAGCTATTGTTATTATAAGCTAGTCGTGCTAAGACACTTACTCGTATGTAAAATTAGTTAAAAACAATCCACATATTATAACCAAAAAATAAATATATTATACTTTTGCGCATGGGATTTAATTATCCGTTGCTTTTTAACCGTTTGTCAAGTATTAGGTATACAGTTACGGATCTTTGGATCTTTATTGACGAAATTGTTGCGTTAACGAGTATTTCCTATCTATTTAAATGTCATATTGTTGTGATTTCTTTAATTTAAGTACGCAAACGGTTGATCTGGAAGATTGTACAAAGTGCTCCATAAAAGACCTTTTAAATCATGATGGAAAAAAAGCAAAAGCATATATGTAGATGAGTTTTATAATAATACTTTGATATCCTATCTTCAATGTTATCAGTCGGGTATTGTTTCTAACGCTTACAAGCCCGAAAGCTATCATATTAAACAAATTCGAATATATTAAACAATTGGCTTTATCGATATTTACTATGTTAGGCTCCATTAATTTTCCTACTTTTTATTTTGTGAAATTAATTGATTTGGTAAATGGATGGATCGATTTATCTCCTTTTCGTGCAAGCGAATGGCCTCGGTACGTATGTCGGCATGAATGGGAGGTAAGAAGTCCATTTCCATCTGTAACAAGAAAAAGTAATATTGCGAATTAATGAAGCAAGGTAGTTACCATTGATTACCGTTCCAAAGCTGTTTATTAAGACACACACGCACGTACAGCTTTGCATGTATATTTGTACAGTTACACATTTTCGGAAACATATGAAATATATCTTAAGCAAAAGCCTTTGATATAATTCTGCTTTTGATTTTATCTCAGGCCACAATACAACGTTAAAAAATATGCTTGAAAATAACATACAACATAAATGAGTATAAATGAAAAAACAATAATTGAAATTGGTTAAAATATAATCTTGCAGAGATGCTTGAATTTATTAACTTCAAGTATTTGCAGACTGCCTTTTTTGAGGGGAGTTTTAGCTGTTTTTTTATTATATTGCAGTACTCTGTTCGTTGTGAAATTTTACTTATATGTTAAAAAAAAATATAGAGTTACAGTGATATAACTTTATTCAGTTGAAATTTAGTAAAACATTTAGTGACATACGAAGTGATTCTAGTAACTGGGCCGAGCTATGATTCTTTTTTAAATAAAGGTAGAAAAAGATCGTAAAAGAAAAGTTTGCACTTGTTACGTACACCGGCCCTACGCTTATGGAAAAGGGAAATCGGGAGAAGGAAATAAATAAGTAAAGAGGGCCAAATGTTCAAAACCGAAAATAATATTTTGAAGACAAGGGACCACCAAGGCTCCCTAATCTTCCCTAAAAGTACAGTATATCTTTTTTGTCGTCGGGGACTCAAGGACCCACTGCCAGATAGGAACCAAATTCACGAGCAACAAATGCACGTGAAGACAGTGGGCATACCCGGCATTTTTCCGCTAAAGAGGGGTAAAATTTTATAAATATATGTATCAGTGTTTTTGGGCACGGCCACGACTACTATTCGAGTTTTCATTACAGTTAGACGCTGCAATAACGCTCGCGACAGTCTCGATCTCCCTGCGCTTAAGTTTTAACCAGTAAGATTCAATCATTTGTGTAAATATCCTTAATCGAGTTTTTCTCCATCCAGTAGTGGACATCACGATATTTGTAAACTACTTGAGGTGCACTCGACTTCGTATCGGAAAGGATGCAAATATCTGCAATCAACCAGCATTTAATTGCTTTTATAATCGGAGAGTTCCGATTCACCCTGACTTAAAGTCACCTCCGGAAGGACTGAGACGCACTCGACCTGCGTATCGGTGTAACCGAGAAGACCAAGGGTCAGTTTGATGAGAGTTAAATTCAAACGTAAACTTCGCGGTGGACAGAAACTCGAATTTAAGCCTTTCACTTTGAATTTGAAAAATTAATAAAAATCTTTATTGCGAAAGAAGGTTTCGTTGATATCCTTCTTCAACCTCCAAAATTTGCCCAAAATCATTAGTCAACTCGCCTCATCCCAGGGGAGTGTCGCGTAGACACGCTTGACCCGAAATCGTAAATTTCTTTATCTTAAAATCTCGGAGAATAAATCTCGGAGAAAAAGACACGAGATCGCGATATAAATTCAACAGTCGCGGATAGTCCGTGACACGCTGTACGAAAAACTCCATCGTCATATGCGCCGATTTTTTCCTAAATGCGTTAGTGCAGTTGCATTATTTTTTTATAATGGCACCATCCATTTCTTTTTCATAAATCATTTCCTTAAACCATTCTACAATTAAAGTGTTAAATTAATTAAATTAAAGTTAAAGGAAAGTTGCAGAAAAACAATTGTTTATGAGATATTTCGCTTTGTTCGATCAATACACACGAAATAAAAACTTTTTCTGTATGATTTTTTTCTAACTTCACTTAAAAAAGAGTTATAGCTCAGCCCAGTTCCTAGAATCAGCTTGTATAGACTAATAAGGTTTGATGTATTCCAGCTTGTGGTTTCCTTATCTATTTACTTTTTTTTGAAAAATTGTTAACAACTGTTGCAGCGTCAACTGCGGGTGCTTTTATCATACATATCACGTGGAAAAACCAGAGGTGAAGGGCAGGATTCAACCCTTGACTTGGAGACAGAATGGGAATTTTTTCTCCCAGCTACGAATGGTTGCCTATGTCTATTCTTTACTCTTAACGATACTTTGAAGGGTATGTCTTTGTGCAGCAACTATTTTAACCATATGTCGACGAATGCGATGCAACATTAACCTAATTCCCGTATTTACACTATTGACGTCACATGTATAATAGTAAGATCTCCATGTTTTTAAGCGATGTATTATGTGCTATGGTTTACCCCCCCCCCCCCCGGTGTATCACGATTTTATGGATACGTCGATGTTTTGCTGCTCGTTACGTCAGTTATTTCCCACTACTTTATTCAGTCGTGAGACATCTATTTTGTAGTTTTCGTTAACGCGTTAAGATTAGTATACGCGATTGTTTCAGCATATAATATACTAGCTCCGAAAATACACAAAAGAAAAGCGTGCTCTTTCCAGCCGAACTAATCAGATCAGCATTTCTTCAAAGCAAATTCTCCCCAGCTACTTCTACAGAACGTACCTCCGCAGGCGATCCATGCCAATTGGAAAGTCAAAGGTGTTCGGTGTATATTCCGTCTCTCCTTGCTTCTCATCCGCAGTGATCTCCAATTGCATTTCTTTCGACCAGGCTTCCAATCCTCTCTCAGCATCAGTACCTTTTATTTAATTCACTTGTGTTTTAATTGCTGACTCTTTCCGTATCACATTGTTGATTCATGAACGTACATGAATTTATAATATGTAAGTAAAAAACATGTATGATCGTGCATGTTACGCTGATGACGCTTTTGGTTGTGATTTATTTAATTAGGAATAATAGTCAAAAATATTATTTTTGCATCAACCTAATACCTACCGGGTATGATATTGTCGAGTAGACAACCCAGTACACCACCAACCAATATTGTTGTACTAAGCAAAACTGTTATCACGCTGTCGGCAACGTCGTTTCCAGTCCTTATTACATCTGAATGCTTAATCATCCATTTAGAAAGTACCTGCAAGAAAGCGTTCTTTGAATAAGATGATGTTTGAATTTTATGCAATTCTTTTAACACGGTTACTTGTTAAAGTATGTACATACTTGAATGATTGTTTATATTTTCTTTGTTTTTACCCCAAAACATGTAATTAATATACATAAAATACGTGCCACCGAGCAAGAATTGTAGAAATAAATCTAAATAAAAGTCCAAGTTGATGACACAAAATGACAACATTAACGTATATTTGTTTCTTCAATTTGTTATTAGTTACCATAGATATATCTGAGGAAAGCCAGTTAGAGCATGAGTCTATGAAAAATAATCAGTGGTATAATATATTATTTTCCGTTAAATGTGGACAAAATTAATATAATTTCATTATTGTGTCCAAAGATTTATTCTATTTGAAAAATCGCAAGATTACTTAGTATAAGAAAAGTAGTCTGTATTTAGTACTGAGAGTATGATAAAATCGAATCATTTTACGAAATGGTTCTCATTTTAAAAGGGCTATGCGACAAATTTTTAAAACGGTGGGTATTATTACAAGTACAAAAGGCATACAACGTGCACCACAAATATTCAAATGCTTCAAATATGGAAAGATAGAACAAAGTTCAGTACCATTATCCCGTTATTTTTCGTAATGATTATTGTTATTTTATTTAAGTGTACATAGACACGCACATACACATATACCCGCGTATGCGCGCAGATCTTACCATAGGGAAGAACATCGAAAAACCGAGGATATAAAGATTCCTTGCCGAATTTAAGTTTATGTACTGCAAAGCCGCCAAACCTAAGAAATAAAAAAAATATATAAAAAAAAAAAAATATATATATATATATATATATCAACGATTTAAATCGATCAAAGCGCGCACTCGAATTTTGCCAATCATAATCGGTTAGAGAACCGAGCGGAGGTTCAATCGGATATAAAATTTAACGAGTCGCTTTAAGAAGAGGCGCCGAAGGACGTTTAGGTCGGAAATCGATTTCCCGTTGCACCGAGCATCGCCATTATTACTCGCGCTGTAAGATTCGGTATACTCGACCTTTGCCCATTATTACCAATCAAAAAAGCCGTCAGAGGTTTGACTCGAGATCGAATCTAACGAGTCGCTTCGAGAAGAGGCGCTCGAGCACGTTTAGCTCGAATAATCGATTTCCAGTGGAGCGACGTTGCTCGTGCCACGGGATTCTATATAGGCAGCTTTGCCTATTATTACCAATCAAAAGTGACCAGAGCCCCGGCTCGAGATGAAATCCGACGAGCGCTTTTAAGAAGAGGCGCTCGAGCACGTTTAAGGATAATCGACTTTCTCTTCCATCCGCAAAATCCACTCTTCATCGCGAAGGGCTCGCGAGGAGAGATCTTTGTCGATAAAGCGCAAAGACACGAGAGGACGGATTTTCAGCGATTCTAAGACGCCTCGTAGGACGCGCTCGATCGGTGCGTAATAGAGGGTTTGTGGCATCGCGACTCCTCCACGACGGAAATAAGGGTTGGAGGGATGATTTGATCTTGAGCTCGATTGCCAAAGCAGTCGCTCACCGAGGAAAACGGTACTTCGATAATGCGACGCGGTACGATACATTATCGTTGATTATCGTTACTATCATTATCTGGTGAATCATCGCCAAATGGTTATTTCAATCCTTAACTTTTAGCGACTTCACAATGACGTCACGCATTAAATGAACGATGCAAACGAATCTACCCGATTATATTTAGCAACAGGACTTTCATTTTTTTAAATTAATACACACTACATACCGTTTCTCGCGCTATCCATTACGGACCGTAGACATCGCACACTGTCTTATCCAAAATACATTATACACAATTACCATGATTTAAGTAACACGCAGTTTGCCCAATAAACGCGCGTTCCCAGGCGCACCGTCTTACATATACGCAAGCTCTTAATTTTCAACACCAACCGCTAAGGTTGCATTTCGCCCAGGACCCACCACTTAAACCGCATTCCAAACCAGCAGATCTGCGATGTACATAACGCAGGAAAAGACCATCCGTAACGAACAATCCCCAAACTTGCCGCGTGGAAACCTCCATCCACTACACCACCCTAGCTCTTAAACGCCAGATCATACACGGATAAACCAATCCAGTAATACCTCGATCGCAAGACGCGTCCCACTAATCCTTCGAGCAAGTGGAAGCATCGAGAGAAAAACCTACTCATCCGAGCTACTCTCCCCCTTCCCCGATTCTACGATACTGCAGGGCTTCTCGATTGCACGGGCTACGGCACGGATAGCGAGGAACTAGGCATGCCCCACGCTTCGCGGAGCCGCAGGAATCGCAGGAACCGCAACAGGAGGCGCCTCCAGCAGGCGACTGCGAGGCACCAGGAGGGCATCGAGGAGGAGACGACGAAGTTCGAGCGAGGCGACGACGACGAGGACAACGACGAGGACGACGACGGGAAGGCATCGTCGACCGCGAAGACGAACGACTCCAGGTTGGGAGTGAAGGAGGAGGATGAGGTCCTGGAGAATGCGCGTAAGCGGGAGGAGACGCTGGGCGAGGGGAGGTGGAGAGTGGACGAGGAGTTCGCGGGGAATTTGGTAGGCGCGAGGCAGGATGGCGGATCGAGGAGGCCGCGGTGCGGGAAGCGCGAGGCATCCAAGGAGGAGCGCGAAGGATCGTCGAGTGGTTCTATGGGAAGAAACGGGCTCGTGGCAAATCCCAAGGACGGAGGCGCAGGAGGCGCGAAGTGCACGCAAAATAATGTATCAAAGGTGGAGTCCGCGGAGGGGCGGGAGGAGGGGAGTGGGCAGGCGGAAGTTTGTAGTAGTTTGGCGAAAGAAGATGAGGCGAATCCCATAGGGGAAACGGACGATCGAAGTTTGCGCGATGCGAAGTGCGTGGAATACGGTGAATCGGAGGAGAAATTGGTGGCCGGGCGCGATGAGAAAACTCGGCAGACAGAATTATCTAACGTATCGATGAGAACTAATGAAGCCGCGATAAATTCTGAAGGCGAGGCGGCCGATCGAAGTTCGGGGAATGCGAAATGCGGGAAATCCGATGAATTAAAGGGGAAATCTGTGGAAAGGCGCGAGGAGGAAACTCGGGGGACAGAATTATCTAATGCCTCGATGAAAACCAACGAATCCACGATGGATTCCAAAGGCGAGATGGACGATCGAAGTTCGCGCGAGGTAATAAAATACACGAAATCCGACGAATCAAGGGAGAGATCCCTCGAAAGGCGCGGCGAGGAAACTCCGCGAGCGGAGGCGTCGAATATTTCGTCGAGAAAAAACGAGTCGCCTGTAAATCCCAAAGGCGAAATGGACGATGGAAGTTCCTGCGGGATGGAACGTAGGGAGCACGGTGAATCACCCGAAAAAAGGCGCGACGAGAAAACTCGGCGGGTAGTATCGTCGAAGGCCTCGATGGAAAAAAATATGTCCATGGTAAATCCCAAAGGTGAGATCTACGATGAAAGTTCGCGCCAGGCCGAACCCTCGAAACCCGCTGAATCGGCGGGGAAATCCATAAAGAAACTCGACGAGGAAGCTTCGGACGAAGAATCATCCGAAACTACGTATTCGAAATCTTCCAAACACGACTCCATCGCCATCGACGACGATTCTTCTAAAATCGAACACCCGGTACGATCGAAACTCCTCGAAAGAGATAAACGTATAACCGATCCCGAAGATAAATCGACAAACGAGAAAACACCAGAAATCCCATCCTCGAAACGTTCTACGAGCGTACCGAGCACCGATCGCGAAAATCCTCTCCCAGAAAAACCGCTCGACGAAAGTTCGTCCAAAAGGACACCCTCGAAAAATCGCCAAAAAATACAGAACGCTCGATCCATGGAAGATTCCACGAAGAAAGTCCCCGATACGGAATTAGCAGAGGCCGAATCGATCTCCTCGAAAGCACTCCCTACAAAAGGTGCGAAAAAAGGCAAACCCGCTTCCAAGCCGAGAGCCGCGCCCCGCATCGAGACACCGAAGGATCGACGCAGGATTGAGAAGAGGATCGTGAAGCCGCACAGCAAGGTATTCGAGATCACGACCATCAGTAGTCTGCCTCTCGAGGCCAGGATCGACCACATTCCAGGCGTCGGTATCCTCGAAATCGGGGCCGCGGACGCGATGTCCGCGTCCTCCTCGAGAGCGACGATCTGCGAGCCCCCCGAAACCCTGGAGCCCCTCTCCAGCTCGACGGAGTCCAAGCTCCTGGCGCTGGCTCGGCTTGGCTCTGGCGCGATAACCAGGAAGAGTGGCGCGAAGTCGAGGAAAGAGACGTTCGAGAGCGTGGAGATCCGCGAGGTGATCGACAGCGACGTGGAGGCGGAGCCCCTGCGACCGATCGTCGTCGAAATGGAATCGAGCAGCGAGAGGGGGAGTTTCGAATTCGAGACGCCCCCTGAGGAAACCTTATACCCGATTAAATCCACGCTGGATTCCAGGAGCGAGGCCTCGAGCGCGAGGCGCCTTGAAAGTGAAAACCTCGAGGAAGTTCGAGGATCCAGGATGGAGTCCAGGACGAAACGCAGCGCGAGGGATGAGTATAGAGCGGACGATTTGGGGTTCGCGATGTACCCAGAGGAGTATCTCAAGGACGGCACGCTGAGCATCGATGGCAGGGGGAAAGGCTCGAGGTGCATCGAGAGGAGGGATCTCGAGGAAGGACAAAGATCGTCCTTCGGGACGGACTGCAGGTCGAGGCGCGGCGCGGACGATCCTTTCGGGATGGAAGACTTCGGATTCGCGTTGTGCTCCGAGGAGGCCATAGACGAGCCTGCGCTAAGGATAGATCCTAAAATCTCCAGCGCGAAAAGCCTCGATGAAAGACAAAGACCGTCTCCCAGGATGGACTTTGGAAGGAAGCTCGCTTCTCATCCTTTCGAACTCCACGATCCGGGATTCTTGCATCCGGAGGAATTCCTGAGCACCTTCCACTCGGACGCTAGGATCTCCAGCGAGGAGTATCCCGAGAGCGAGGAGACGATGAACGACTGGGACGAGGCGATGTCGAAGTTCGTGGAGGACATCAAGCAGGAGGACCTGCTGATCCGTCGTGGCGAATTGGCGGATGCTGGGAATAACAAGCCAAGGGTGAGCAAGGCGGAGCACGTCGAGGTCGAGGCCACGACGCACGCTTGGGACAGCGTGATGCCCAAGGACGTGGAGAGGAAGCTGAGGTCCTTCATCGAGGACCTGAAACTGCCGACCTTCGTGGAGGAAGCGAGAGAGGAAGAGCCACTGGCCCTGGAGCGAGAGAGAGCCCTGAGCTCCTCGCAGAAGAGGGCCAGGAAGCGCGCGATGTTGGAGTCCTACTACGTCCAGTCGCAGGCGGCCAACAGGTTCCTGGATATAATCCAGGAGGAGAGGGAGAAGCTGTCGGAGGACGAGGAGCAGCACATCAGGGACTTCATAAACGAGGAGATCGGCAAGTATCGCAGGGAGGAGCGCGGACGTTCGAGCTGCGCCGCGAACTTCGAGGATGGCGAGGAGTCGCCTGGACGCGCCAATGAGAAGCGGCATGACATCGAAATAAATGTCATCGACACGGAGAAGGAGACCTTGGATTCGACTTTGCTCGACTCGAGTGAGAACGACGTGCCGGACGAAGCTCCGAACCACTTGGGATCTCTTGGAGAAAATGACCAGAAGGAAACGTCGATCGATCCGTCGGACGAAGTGAAAACGAAGAAAGCTTCGAGGACATCCGCAGTGAGGAATATATCGAAGGAAGTGGAGTTGGGATCGAAAGAGCAGGATGAGCTCGCGCAGAGCGATTCGATGGTAAGTACGATGGCGACGAAGATAAAAACGATCGAGGCTGAGGAGGAAAATCGCGGTGCGTCGTTGGAGAGAGTCGAAAACGAAGGGTGTGACGATAAGAATGATGTTTCGGGGACAAACAAGGGGGTGTCGGTTGGCAAGTCGGAGGAAGAAGCGAGGACGTTAAACTGCGGGGAAGAAAGGACGAGTGGCGCGAGGGTCAAAGAGTCGAAAGACGAGGGATCGATCGAGGGCGGCGGGGAGATTGAAAATTCTGGGCGAATAAAAAGCTCGTCGGACAAAGGCACGGAATTAATTAGTGCGAGCGCGGAGTCGGCCGATCCTTTACAATCCTGCGGATCGAAGGAGGGCGAGTCAAAGAAAACAAAGGGCGGCGGCTCGTCGAATATTTCTATCGCGATCGCGGAATCGAACGGGAAAGAATTGGAGGAGGCAAATGCCGCTGCGCGGAGGGAAAGGGAAAGCGAAATAATGACGATCGAGCGGAAGGAAGAAGGCGAGTCAAAGCGAAAGGAACGCGAGACATCCATGCGCGAGGAGACCTCTCGTTCCCTCCGAGAATCGGAGGCTGCGAAGTCGGAAAGTTTCGAAATTTCGGAAAATTCGAAGCGCTCGAAGAAGCAATCCGAATCGATGAAAGCGGAAGATCGAGCAAACGAGAAAGACAGCGAGGAAAATACTCGGAGCGTTTCTATCGACGAGGATGGGATCGCGAATCGCGATGACGAGGCTTCGTCGACGAAAATAAAGTCGGCGAATAAAGAGGAGAATTCCTCGATGAAAACACGATCCACGGTCGAGTATCAAAATTCCTCGAGCGAGGTAGAATCGGTCGCGGAGGATCGAACCGTTTCGACGCGAACGAAATTTACGGACGAGGACGAGAAACGAATAACCGTTACTTCCGAGCAGCAGCCCCTCCCACATTCCACCATTCCAAAATTACGGACGGAAAAAACGTCGAACGGCTCGAAGGTCGAGGAGCGACGTCCTCCGACGCCACCACGGCGATCTTCGAGCTTCCAGAAAGATCTCGATCCTCGCCAAGCCTCCTCTCTCGATCCGAATCTCCCTGGATCTACCGTGGATCATTGCCAAAAAGTCAAGGCGCCAATTCCTCCGCTTCGAAGGCCAAACATCGTCGATATGCCCGACGAATTACCTCCGGATCGTCCACCATTGCCAAAGGACACCTCCTTTCAGACTTCGTCCTTAGAAAATTCCAAGAGAGTCGCATTTTCCTTCTCGAACAATCGCGACGACAGGATCGCCCGTGAAACGATCGCGACGAATAATAATACGAACGTTATCGAAAGTTTGTTCGACGTTTCATCGGCTTCTGGTAACAATGAGCGCTTGGCGGCCAATGGATTCCGTGAAATCCTCGATAAGCCGGTGGGTGACAGCATTGTCGAGTTGCGCAAATTTGCGCAAGGAGAGGAGAGGGTCGAGGTTGTTGGCAGTGAGGCAAGTCCTGAAATAACGCGTGATCGCGACGCTGGCGAAAAATTTCGGACGATGGATCAGACGCGTGTTTCGCACGATCCAGGCGCCGTCTCGTTGAATGCCAGGATGGAGGATGGGCTAGAAGAAAAGGACGCGTGCAAGGGAAGCGAGGAAGGGAGCAAAGTTCCTAAGGAGACGTGTGCCAAAAATAAAGATCGGTGTGAGGAAAAAGTGAAGAGTGAGAAAAGTACGCGAATCGAGGAGGGATGTCAGAATCGTTGTGAGTCGTCGGAGAAGAAGAAATCTGCTTTGGAACAAAGCTGCGAGAGGAAAGAGAGGAGCGAAGAAATTACAGGAGGACGCGAGCAAAAGGATTCTTCTTTAAAACCGTGCTACGATAAGGAAGAAAAAATCGAGCAGATTACACGAGGTGAGAGCAACAGGAATGATCCTAGTGAAACGTTTGGAAGTAAGGAAGACTCTTCTCCGGATTTAAATCGCGAGAAGGAAGAGAGGAAAGAGGAACGCAATAAAAACGAAGAGGGAAGCAAAGATTCCGACAAGATTCTCATGGAAAATCTCGATTCTTCTTCGTCGCGACATTACGAGAGAGAAGAGAAGAAGGACGAAGGCTTCTTCGCGGAGCATTCTTACGAAAAAGAGGAGAAGACGGAAGAGCGTCGCGCGAAGGAAGAAACCAAAGAAGCTAGCTTCTCTCTGAAGCAAAGTTACGAGAAAACAGAGGTGAGAGAAGAGAGTTCCTCCGTAGAACGACATTACGATAAGAAGGCGACGAAAAAGGATTCTTCCCTGAAGCGGTTCTCGAAAAAGGAAGAATCGTCGACAGAAAGTACACACTGCGAGAGCGAGAAAAATTCTTGCTCCGTGGAAAGTAAAAATTCCACCTTGAAACCAAGCTGCGAGAAAGCGAGCGATGTAAACGAAAGCAAAGCAAACAAAAGCCAAACCAAAAATCTCGAGGAAACCTCTCTCCACGATGAGAGTCACTCTTCAAATAATACGCGAGATCAGAAATTAAGCTCAAAAAAGATGCTTTCCAAGACGCAGCACGAATGCACGAATATCAAAGCTTCGTGCGACATGATGGATAAATCGGGGGATAAAAGCTCCATAGATCGGACGCAAAGCGCACAGAAATCAGCGACTGAAGAAACGATCGGCGAACGAGGCTCGGAATCCGCTTCATCCTCGAACTTATATAACAAATTAGAAACCGGAGAGATCCAGGCTCAAGATTCTTCGAGCAGCGCGGCATCCGTTAGCACCGTCAAATACAATCCAACGGAGTCGCCTTTGACCGAGCTTCTCTCGACGAACAGCTCGGAAAATCCCAACGTCGAGAGCTCGAAGCTGAAGGACAAATTGGCGTTTTTGAAGAACGAAGGACGATCCTCGGAGATAAATCAAGACCGAGATACGCCCGAGCCAATTCCTTACTCGCCGGTCGAAGATTTATACAACGTACCTCTCGAAGGCACGGGATCCTTAATCGATAGCCACTGGGTAGCCTCGGAAATGGAGCAAGAATCCTCGGAGAATTCCGCGCGCATAAATCGAAGTACAAAAGAATCCTACTCTCGTCTATCTGTCGAGAGTAGCGATCGAATCGCGATCGATCCTAGCCAGAAAGCCGGGAAGTTCCTTCCAGAACCTTCGAAAGCTCCATCGAAGATTCATCAGGATCGAAGTACGCGGAAACCATCGATTTCGAATTCACTCGTCGAACACCTGTATTACGTGCCCCTCGAAAGTAAGGAGACTGGGAGCGATGTTCAATTTGGAAGCTCGGGATCTGGCGTGGATCCTTCGAAGAGCCGATCGCGGCTGAAGGAGGATCGAAACGCAGGGGAATCGGTTTCAAACTGGTCCGAGGAGCATCTGTATTACGTGCCCCTCGAAGGCGACGAGTCAACGAAGCCGAGAGGCTCGCGCTCGTCCTTCCCGGAATCCCTGAAAAGTCTGTCGATCCGCAAGCTGCTGTCGCTGCCCTTCGGCCCTCGGATCGTCGAGGAGGCGGCCAGGTTCGACCTTTCGAGGCGCTCGAAGCTTGCTAACACGCATGGAGTGAATGCGCGGGGCCCGGACTCGGGCAGCCGAACGAGCGCGTTCGCTCATCCTCACGCTGGACGAAATCCTGTTTCAGACCAGGCTGATTCGGCCTTGTTGGAGGAGCTTACAGGTGAGTCGTCGAGGGAGAGGAGGATGGACCATTGGAGGGGCCTGACCACCACGGAGGATCCGAGGCTGCTCCTGTGCCTCTCGCCCTCGCAACAGAGGACCGCCATTCGCACCAGCGCCGATAATCTCCTGGATCTTCATCGAAAGTTCCTCAACAGGCACACGTGCTACGAGGAAGAGCCTCCTAGGCGCATGTCGGTGCCAAAGTACAGGATCGATGTTCGTCCCGCGTCCTTGGAGGCGAGGGGATGCGAGAGAGGCGCTGATGAGGTTAGGTCGAGTAACAGACTGCTGGAGATCATCAAGGAGGACTCGAGGAAGCCCTCGAGGAAGGATCCCGGAGGTTTGGACTCGAGGAAGACTCTGGACGGAGAGCGGCTGAAGGCCAGGCGACTCTGCGACTGGATGACACTCGCGAGGCTCGAGAACCTCGATGAGTCGTGGCGCTCGAGTCTTGGGGACTCGAAGGAGAGGAGGCTCGGTGATAAGAGCGCCAGTTCGAGTTCCGACGCGGACGGTGGCGGTCGATTTGCCAAGCCGTCGAATCGCGGTTACAAGGGCGATAGATCGGACGATCTGGGGCGGAGAGTTTTAACGAGCACCTCCACCAAGGAGATCATCGAGGAGTCCACGGAGAGCAGCGTGCTGATCGAGAGGTCCGAGCTGCGCGAGGAAAAGTCCTCTCGTAAAATCCTCGACTCGAAATTCCTCGATGAGCGTTTAAAACACTGTACGGAGTTTAACGGAAACGACGTTTGCTCGAACGGAGGAACCCTCGACGGATCGATGAACCCGATGCCTCAAGGTGGTAAGAGGACACCGTCTCGAAGGCCGGTCGAAGTGAGATATATACATCCAGTTTTGATCGATGAGATAGAGGGTTCGAATAAGAGAACTTGTACACCGACGGATAAGAATTCTATACCCACGAGCAGTGCTATAATCGACAGATCGATGAGCACCCCTGAACCCGGTAAGAAGACACCTCCGCGAAAGACGCTCGATCCAAGGCACACCGTAAACCCGGCCTTGATCGACGACAGAGTAGAACCTCCGCCAAGGACCTCGACACCCTTCGACAGGAATCCAATATCCTCCAGCAGCGCTATAATCGACAGATCGATGAGCACCCCTGAACCCGGTAAGAAAACACCTCCGCGAAAGACGCTCGATCCAAGGCACACCGTAAACCCGGCTTTGATCGACGACAGAGTAGAACCTCCGCCAAGGACCTCGACTCCCTTCGACAGGAATCCAATATCCTCGAGCAGCGCTATAATCGACAGATCGATCAGCGTACCTGAAACCGGCAGGAGAACGCCCCCGCACAAGACACTCGATCCAAGGCACACGGTTAACCCAGCGCTGATCGACGACAGAGTGGAACCTCCGCCAAGGGCGAAGCGCGTCGTGAACGTGGACAGGTCCTGCATCGACACGACGAGCATCTTCGACAAAAATCCACCGAGCAGTCGGCTGCAGCCGAAGAAGCAGCGGCAGTTCGAGGACCTGAAAAGCGCGGCTGCGACGGAGATCGTGGAGAATCTGAAACGACTGCAGACGGAGGCGTCTGGTCGTCTGGACGATCGTAGGAGGCTGTCGTTGCCGCAGGAGTACTTCGAGGAGCAACTGAGGTACATCGAGCAGCTGGAAAATCAGCTGAGGAACGTGATCCTGGCGGAGGAGGACGAGAAGAGGGCCTTCGAAGACTTCCAGGCGGCGCAGAGGGAGAGGCTCGTGGAAACTGGTGGGGAGAATGGTGGAAAAAGGAGGGAGAGGGCGTCCAGCGTTCCCGGGGATGAGGATCTTCGAAAGGAGAGCGGGAGCTGGAAGGAAAGATCGGAGAAGAAGGACGATGGACGATCGGAGAGCGTGAATAAGGAAGGACACAGGGACTTTGTGAAGAAGGTGCACCTTGAGAACGGAGTTCGCGAAGAGGAGACCTGCGAGAGAATCGAGCATACGGAGTTTCGTTCTGTGATGGATAAGGGGAATTGTCGGAGTCCTGGAAAGAAAGGAGAAACATTGGCGGATGATCGAAGGGAGCATTTTTTTGAGGAGAAGCTTGGTGGAGGAAGAGGAACTTTGGGGGCTGAGAAACGCGATGGGCGAGAAGAGAGTTTGTTTCGAGAGAGGGCCAGTGGAAGAACGAGAACTTTGGCGGACGAGAGACGCGATGATAGGGGAGAGAGTTTTTTTAAAGAGAAGCTCGGAGGATCGTCGAAAGTGGAGGATGGCGAGTCGAGCAAACGGAAAGAGGCGAAGACGTATACCGTGCCAATAACGATCATCGACGATCGGCAACAATGCGTCGCGAAGGAAAAATCCAGCACAACGTCGAATAAAAACCAGAGCGATTTAAAAAAGGATACCTCGAAGATCGAGGTTTCGAAGGAGAAAAACACCGACTCGAGGAAAACGAACGATAGCCGAGAATTCAAGAGTCGTGTGGAGACAGAGTCTTCGACCATATCCACGACCACGATCGAGAGTCTAGAAACCTCGGTCTCCGAGAAGAAATCGAGCATACTCTCGGATATAAAGCTCGATAAAACAAAGTCAAACGTCTCTCAAGCGAACGTTTCAAAACCCGAAACCGCAAAATCCTCGCGAACAAACCAGACCTCCGAGTTCAAGGATGAGAAACTCCAAGATAAAAAATTTGATATCAAAAACCACGACGAGGTCAAGGACTCTCTTTCCAGCCACCAGATCTTCCATAAACAATCCCCTCAATCCTCCAAACCAAACCTCGAACAGCCGCGATCCAACAATTACAATCACGAAAAAACGAAAAGCGATCTCTCCGACCTGGACGTCTCCCAGGAGCGATCCACCCGATCTTTCCAATCCGTCCAAAACCAGGAATCCAAGGTCGCGGAGCTTCATACCCGGAAGAGCTCGAACGAGCAACAGTCCCGATCCGATTGGGGGACAAAGTCGAAGCGTGGTCGGGGCGCAAAGGTCCCCAGGGCGTCGGCGGTGCCGACGAACGGCGAGGTGTTCCGTCGACTCATGTACGACGAGTACGTGCACAAGGTCCTCGAGCGGGAGGAGAGGAAGCAGCACAAGGTCGTGAAGATCAGCTCTCGCGAGGACATCCCCGGATGCAGCGGCAGGGGCGAGGAGGCCGGCATGAGCGCCGTGGAGAGGGAGTTCATCGAGAAGGCGAGGAGCAGGTTGAACAAGTTCGGCATTAACCTCGACGAGGATTCCTCGACGGCCGCTCGGAGGGCCGAGGGTGCGGAGGGCGCGGAGGGGCGCGAGGCCTCGAGGGCGAAATGCCTGATCGACGGGAAGGAGCTCGAGGACGCGGGAAAATTGCCGAAGCACCTGCGAGAGTTTCTCGAGATTTGCACCGAGGCCGGTGAGTCTCGACACGGGGCTCGTGGCTTTGCTGTGTGTTTTGCTCGGCGCCTTTCGATCGCCGCCCGATTTTCCACTCGCGCCTGGAAATTCGAAGGCGACGAGGCAGGATTATTCCTCGTGGAGATTCGAGGGTAAAGTCGGTGGTATGGTGTTTGAGGGTTTGACGTTGTTGGTGGCTGTGCTTGCGCGATGTTTACCTTGGTTTTGGATACGAAAGAGGATGAGGCGGCGGCGATGAAGGTACTGTGTTATGATTTTTGTGGTTTTTTCTTACGTTTAGAGATTTGTGGATCGAGGCTCGATTTGAGATGGGGAGAATTGCGAGATTGTCGTCGTGTGCGAGTTACCGATTGGGAATGTGGTGGATCGGTGTATTTTTTGGTTGTTGTCATTTTCCTTGTGTTCGACGATCATGCCGATGGGTTTTTGTTTTTGATTTTTGGTTGTGTAGAAATTTGACTTCCGTTTTGGACTTCGTGGGTGAGAGAAACGTCGCAATGTGTTAGTTAATAACCGCAGGATGTGGCTTTGCCGATTAACACGTTTCTGGAAGTTTAACGCTTCTGCCGATGGAGATCGCGCGACTTTTTTCTCCTTGGATCTCTTTTCCCGTCTCTATTTTAGCTGATTTTAATATCCGAGATGTACGAGCTTGATGATCGCGAATAATGGATTACTAACGCAAAATGTTACCGATATAGACCATGTGCTTTTAGCGACTTGAGTTTTCTTTTATTCCTGGGTCTGGATAAACCGATATTCGATCTGTTAATCGTTGCGCTTGAGAATTCGCCGCGTTCAAAACTGGTATCGACGAAAATAACGATCGCGATTTATTGTAAATTTTACAAAATGTTAAATTGGATAAAAACCGTGAAAGCATGCCGGTTATCGCTTTTAAGGCCGGCGACTGCTGGCTTTTAGAATTAATATTATATCGATGAAGTGGAGATTTGTTTAACCCCGTTTATAAATTTACCGACTGTTTTTTCCTGGCAGCTATTTTTCTTGACCCGCCGTGGCTTCTTTTTTTCTTGATAGTCTCGAAATAGCGAAAGTTGAATTTCGATTCGAGTTTATTCCCATTTAACTTGACACTTCGGAATGAATGACATTAATCGCAAAAATTATGATTGATATGGATTTGTTATTACTCTTTAACAAAGTTCAGCTGTCCAGTTTTATCGCGATCTTCTATCCTTTTCCCGATTTTTTCCAAGCGTCCTTTCAAAGCGTGAAAATAACGCGATTGGATTCTCGATGTAATCCGACACTCTCCTAATGTGAGGTGCGACGATAATATCTCGATGAACAACTCTGATATTCACTATCGGCACGACCATCGAACGTGAATGCAATTTTCCTAGTTTTCATATCCCTAACCATCGTCCAACAAACTGTGGAACATTAACACGTTTCCATTAATATACATTACTAACATATTTACGTGTTATACATTTACATATTTATATATACATTCAATCCAATCTTTCCATTAACGTATAGAAACGTATTAACTCTCGAGGTTTTCCTCTTCTAACATCGTACGAGTCTTGAGATTTTTCGGCCTGATTTCGATCGGGCGCGTCGAACATCGAGACGAAAAAGGTCGTTTCATTTCCTGCAGATAAAGCGACCGTGCCGGGCAGATAAAACTGCTTTCGCGCAGGTCATAGGCTATCCTCTATCTCGTATTGTCGTTTGCCGCTCCCAATGTTTTCTGCGTGTAACGAAAATTCGCAGAGTACCCACCAATTTTCTACTCTCCATTCGAGCTCACGCGAGATCCTCGAGACTTCGTCGATTTTTCTAAACGATTATTTCGTATATCCCTGATAGATATTCGTTCCTTCACCCACGATTTTTATCCTCTCTACTCGTAATTCTGCTGACAAATGAAAAACGATCGAACAAGTTGTGCCACGTAGCGATGGTATATTCTTCTAATATTTTCGTGATTTTATCCTAACATATAAATCGTTGCATCGTTATTGTTTTCAAGATATACGACAAACATCGAAGTACATCCGGATAATTATCGGTGGTTTTGGCATTAAACGTTTCAACGTTTCCATTTTCATCGCTTCCTTACGATTGTTTATATAAACGGATACGATAATTGCGCGTACATTATCGCGTTAACGATCGCATCGATATTTACGCGGTTCATTATAACGCGATGTGTTGCGGTTAATAGTCGGCACGCGAGGGTGAAAATAAATTAACACGCCGTACCGGGAGGCCATTAATTCGTTCTTACTCCACGTGGCAAGCGGCTATCGAGCCGCATCATTAGCGATCGCGCCGAACGATGTCTCCCCGCGTCGTTACAGAAACAATAGCCCTGCATTCCTCATCGACCATTTCATCGGCCAATTTTCGATTTTCACCGCGTAATAACCGGATCAAACGCTTTGATATACAACCGACGGCTATCGGCTTTCAGAAAACGGTGTAAAAGCGCGCGTTATAGAATTCGATATTGTGAAGACACGGATATCGAATCAGAGATCGATTAAGAGTACGAGTGCTGGAATATTTATTTACAGTATTACACAGCATTATTTAGGATCGCCTTATTTGCCAGGGAGCTTCTCGTCGGGAATAAAGCTCGGAATTTCCTTGCTTTATGGATGTATTCGCGAGCGCAATTTTGTACCTCGAACAATGCTGCGTCGCAAAAAGCAATATTCGGCCAATGAAAACCGTCGTTATTCGTTCCCTTTGCGGATATTTCCCCGATTTTCACGGGCATTGCACACCTTAAATAGATACGCACGGACAAACGGTATCTTTCCGGTGTCGTCGGCGTAGTATTTTGTACCTTCTTCATGCATATTTAACGATCACCCGGAAAATTGAACTTAGAATCTAATCTTCCACTTGGCGAATGCATACCACTTCCGGGCTCGGGTCTCTCAGACGAAAACATCCTTGGCCTTCCTCCTCCTCCTCCTCCTCCTCCTCCTCCTCTCTCGAGGATCCCTCACGAGAGGTGAATATTTTATAGAACAAATAGCCCGCTTCGGGGCGTTCGCTTGCCGCAAATGAAAAAACGAATTTGCATGGGAAATTTCGGCGGAAATAGAATCCGTTTGAGTGCCCGCCTATCGATGTTCGCCCCTGCTTTCATTTCGTTGCCTCCATTCGATTCTTCTGGACGTAGGAATACGTAAATGGTGGATATACCGGTGGCTCGAGAAGTAAAGGGATTCGCGGATGCCTCAAAGCCCACCGAACTTCCTGTATAACGATATGTACGATCGGCTTTGTATCCGCGGATCCTACATTATCGACGGAAGCACGCTGTGTATTGTAGTGAAAAAAAAAATCAGTTTTCATTGTAATTCGAAGAACGCGATGTATTCGGTTGGAATATAAAATTCGAGCCCTTCAAGAACGAGGCCACGCATCGAGAGGTGAAAACCAGGAGCTCGATAATGATTCTACATTTTGAGTCAAAGAAAGTCACGGATGCTCGCACGATCGTCGAAGTCGTTCTTGTCTATTATGTTAAACCCCCGATCCGAGTGCCGTGACACTCGAGCCCTCGCGCGATTATCACTCTTAAGGGTCGAAAGTGCGATGGAGAAAATACGACGTATCTCTGAATGGTGAGTTTCAAAGTTTGATATCGTACAATACGAGGGTTGCGGCAACTGTTTTGCCGTGTTATACGAATCCGCATCATATTGGGGGCTATGCCGTGTTACGAAACGTCTGGAGTTTCTCTCACAGTAGCGTTACTCGAGACAAAGTAGTATTATCCCGTCGAGCATCAGACGGTCTTGTCGGAAGATTACGGCTACCACAAATCGCCCTTAAATCCATAACTCCCGCTTTAATGTGATAACTTTCCGTAATCTATAAACCCACTTCGACTTGATAGCTTGTCTTCCCGTCGGCACGATGCAAATTGATATTTACAAAGTATTAACTCGCATTACAGCGAAAGTTGCCGCCCGGATTTGTTCGTACCCGGAGCACGTCTGATTTTTAATCCGCTTTTTCGGGAACGATTTAATTAGCGTTTCTTCCTCGAGCGGGAATTTTTTTATACCCCGATTTACGATATATTTGTACAGAACGACTCGAGGTTTGACGATATACGTCAAATCTGCGCGATAAAAGCGCACGCGCTTGTCCCTTATAGCGCCATACCCTTAAAGCGTGAAATAAGGGATATAAAATTCACACGGCCATTTTATTTCCCTCGCGCCACGTTTTACTTCGTATTCGTCATTCAAGATTTTCTACACGGTTCCTCTCGAAGGTCCAATTTCTTCCACGCCTTCCCCTTTCGTGTCATTCGTCCATCATTAAAACGACATCCCGCATTATGCGGCTATCGCTTGAATTTTTATTTAAAACCTTTAAAAAAATCATGTCTCGAGTTTTTTCAACGGTTCCACAAACCAAGCGTGGATTATAAAAGGTGACACGAGGGCACCTTTGTGCGACCATTAAAATATTAAGGATTTCCCTCGGAAACGTTATTCTACATTATTCCCAAAGCTTCCTGACAAAACTATCGAGGTCTGTCGGTCGTAAATCAACGGCGCGAAATAACGGATGTAAAAATCACGCCGCCCTGTTTTATTTCCCCTCGCGTCATCTTTCATCCGATGTTGTTACGCCGAGGACTCCCGCCGAGGGCGCCGGGCGTAGGCAAGGCTCGCGCCTGGAAATATTTCGCGGCCGCGATTTATTTTCCTTCGAGTTTCGAATTAAGGCGACCGCGTCACGTCGGCCAGGTTGCAACGTTCATGATTCATTCGAGAATGAGTGCCTAAATATAGGCTCTCCCCCCCTCACCCGGAAAATAGGCCATCGCTCGTAGAACGTTTGGGTCGCGCATCCAGTTTCGCGCCGGAACCGACGTCTAGTTTTTGGCTATTTCCGACGAATTGCGACACGGCCCACTAACCGGCGCGATCTACCCGACCTTTTCTCTCTTACTCCTTCATTCGGGGATCCGAAGGATGACCTCGTTTTTTCCCCTCCCTTTTCTCCCTACGATTTTATCCGATTACGAGGATAATTACGTTGAACGATGTCATACGCGAAAATGCCCGTCATTTCGGATTGAGAATCAAATCTTTTAAATTAACGCCATTCCGACAAGTGGCGAATAATGAGATCGTTGACGATTTCCACGTACCAAGTGGAGAATATGAATTTGTCCGGATGCTTGGATGAACGTTAAAAATGAATTCCTTAAAGGATTCCCCTTTTACTCGTTTATTCGAGAATTAGAAGGCTGTTCTGTATTTAGTTTTTTTTTCTTTTTTTTCCAACGCCACTCGTTTCCGTTCTCGTAATAGCGTGTGAAGTTAAAGATGACGATACTCCGCGAGACGTCGATGATTAAATCGCACGTAGGTCACGGCGCTCTGGATAACGAAATTGCACGGTTAAAATTAATGGGCCGCGAACAAAATTTAAGACAGTTATCGGAATTTATGGGAAATAACCTAATTCGCTGGTTAATTAAATTTCACCGTTTAAATAGATTAGCTGGAATAATGAAATTTCTATCGCACTTGTTGAATCCACTAGCGAATGTTATATCGCGCAATGCCGACGATGTATCATCCGTACGTTGATTTATCCTTACACGTGTTGGTTCGATTATTACAAATTAATTCGAATCGCTTCAAATTATTGTTATCCATAAGCCGCTTGCTTACGTAGATACATGACGAATTAACGTAATACTTAACGCGATTTATAGATTTTATTCCACAAACAGCGGTTTTCCTGCAGCATTTCCATGCAAGTGTAAATATATCGTCGGAGTTGAAAAATGTCCTATGCGCGTTCGTGGTAATCGTACAAAAGTTATATACCACTCGCCTTTGATCGCGCGGCTCGCAAACTTTCCTCGGTGTAAACTGTAAAATGCGAGTCGCGGCTGTCCATAAAAAAAAAGTTACACCGGCCTCAGGCCGATGCGATTGACGTATCGCTCATGTTATCCCATAAAAAGCTACTGGACTGGTCTGCTGGTTAAATAGTGGGCTTTCTGTGCCACGGGACACGCGCGTATACCTGTCATCGGTTCTGAATCTAAGCGCTGACGCACACTTTTGGATCCGTTTAAGTCTTTGGGCCGAACACAGCCGAGCGCCCGTGCACTTTCATATCTTATATTTAGAGCCTAGCCCGATAGCTCGCCTTGAGTTTTCGAAAGAAGCGCGCACACCGATTCGGGCTTCCGGATTTCAGGGAGGAGGCGGGTGGGACAAATCGACGAAGAATCTTCAGCCCTCTGTTGATACCCGCACACGCATGTGCCTGCGTTTTGAATCACAATTTCTTTGCATCCTTTGCCGTGAAACGATTCCGACTAACCATATTTTATTACGTAAGATATAAGGTGATCGTATAATATTTTGATAAGCGTTTGAGACACTTGGTGAAATTCTCGAAGGATGGAAAGGGTTAATGACCGGAATTTTGCCTCGATTATCGAAGAATTTTGAAGGCGATATAAATATTGTGTTGCATTCATTTTGCATATTAGTTTCTCGTGTGATCTGGCTTTAAATTCATCGTCATTGATAAGAAATATTTCTCTCTCAAACCATAAATGTTCAACGATGATCTTAACGCGTTAACGCCTGCTTAACCATTGCTTTGTACTTTGTATGACTGGCTGCACCGGTGACTTTTATTTTCCATTTTTTTTGGTATTTGGGCATGCTTTTTGGTTAAAGGGTATGGCTATGATATTGCTGCAAGGCGCACAGGCTATGGCGGTGATCTGCTGCTCGAGATTGACAGTGCTTTGAAAATCAGCAGGGGATTTCTATTTGGGAAAGGTGCGTCTCCGATTTTGCTCATTCACTCATGACATGGCTTCAGTTTTTTTCTTTTTTGGTGTAGCTTTGTACATATTTCAACACCATTCTATAGATATTGGCTCTTGTTTCAGTAAGCTAAAATACATTTATAATTGAATTTCACTAATATTTCATATATTAATTTGCACAAATGTTAATTTTAACTCTGCATGCGCACCATCGATACACGTAGTGGTAACTGTAACGATATTTAGTGTCTTTGGTAAGTATAATGTTGCAATATATACACATAGATATGTGTATACACAAATTTAATGAATATACTCCTTAGGAAGTGTAAAACATAAGTGCTCGTTTTTCACGTAATTTGATTCATTTGATGGTAACGCGACGTTATTTTCCGGAAATTAATCTCCCAGAATAATTTACTTTTTTCCCCTCTTATTAAGCTAAAGAGGAAACTGCTATCTCTATATCGGCATTCTTAATATAAAAATCTCGCAAGGCCGAATTTTTCGCAAAATTCTTCGCAGCTCGTTCGAGCGTAAGATCGCGCGGTATCTCCCTTTTGAAAAAATTAATTTTCCCACGGAAGAATGGATCATTCTCGCACGCATCGTTCGAAAAGGGAAGTTTAACGCGAAGCAATTTTGTTGAAAGCCCGATAAACCACGCGGGTATGCGGTACCTTTACGTTAAAAGTTCGTTGCGTTATAAATAGTCGCCGATTGGCCGATCGCCAAATTTCATCGACACGTCTTGGATACACCTATCGTTAGCCGATCTTTATGTTTACGTTTGGCTTTTACGTATTCGAGGACCGCGGAGCGGAATATTCAAGCGAATACGATTAACGAAAATGCTGCGTACGCGCGTTAAACGCGTTTTCCGTATTTCATATTTCGCATCGAATTCTCGATGAAATTTATTCGAGACATCTCCGTCGAATAAAATGGAAAATGTAGTCGCGTATACGCTACGCTTCATTGTGGAAACTGAAAAACGATGTTAATTATTTTACGCTCTTATCGTATGATTTAACGCGAGCGAGGATAATAGTTTTGTATTTTACCGCTGGCAGCTGCATATGCAGACCATGTATACAACTTTTATCATATGTACAAAATCAAATATCGAAATACGATGAAAATCCCGGTTATAGAGAGCTAAAGCACTGTTTATGGATGACGAGCAAAATTCAAATTCAGATTTCCTTCCCGAAGCCTCCAAAATCTAGCCACTACGCCATCGTAACTTCCCTATACAAAATACATTGAGACATTATTATTACAGATTATACATCTAACCTATATCTTTCACGTAGAAATTCTCCCACCTAACCAGAAATCATTTAATCTTCGATTAAAACTACTTTCAGTCGTTCTTACGACTCGATCGCCCTTCCCAACAGCCCGCCATATTTTCAATCCCAATAATCACACCTGACATTCGTCCATGGATCTAGCTTACCAATCGCGAGGCACGAAAAAATGGCGCCAGCTTTGAATCCCACACTCCACTTGGTCCGCCCTTTATAAGACCGACGTCGCATCCCAAATTGCGTACGCTTCGATCAAGGCGAGGCCCGGCGCCGACGCCACGGCCGGCGAAGGCGGCGTCCCTCGAGCCTCCAAAGCGTCGCGACGCCTCAGTCCTCGGCCACCTTTCGAGCTTAATCCGCCTCGCGAAACCGTCGAGCCTCGGCGTGCACAAAATCGCACCGTCGGGACAGGATCATGTTGGAAAAAAGTGAGTGAAGCCATCGCGCGGTGTGGGGAGGGGAGCGCCATTAAAATTGAGACGTGACGTCGGCCGTCGAGACGGCCGCGTAGTCTCGAGGACTCGCTCAACAGGTTGTCCTGCGAGCGGATTCTCCTTCTGGCAGCGCATGCTCCTTCCTTCCAGAAAGTTTATATCGCGAGATCGTCGCGCCCCAGCGAGAGATTTTCCTCGACTTCTGGACGGTGGAAATGATATCCGCGCACCTTTCGCTCTTCGATGTTGATTCTTTAAGGGATTCGGGACCAAGTGTGTTTTGAGTGCGTTTTATACCGTGCGAGAGGGTAGTGAGAGTGACGCGGTGATATGCGCATCGTGTGTATGTATGTTAATGTGTAGTTGTATATAATATACGCGATGTACTTATGACCATTTCACTTTTACTCGTACGTGTGCCATATACATATACATATGCATATCTGTAAACGGATACAGAGTCGATATGGTTTAGGTAAAGGAATTGGTTTTCCTATTAATGGGAAACGAGCCAGAGAGAATTTTTTTCGGGTTTCTTCCTCGAGCTTTTTGTCCGTCTTATTTTGATCGTTGTTGAAGGAAACGAATAATGGTAAACTGTTTGGAATTTTTTGTTTGACAGGAGTATGGTTTCGCAACAAAATTGTATCAACTGAAATCTTTAAAATGCACGGTCTAAATGAAATAACGGAGGAGTCTATCGGAGAAACTGAGAAAAACAACGTTTTTCACATTGATTCTATAGACAAAAATTAATTAATTCTCTTCCGACTTTCCGTAAAAAATAGAAAATAAAAACATTATTTATTCCTCCCCGATCTGTTTACAAGCGGAAAATTATTTCGCGTTCCAAGATAATTTCCGAGCAACGCGAGATAAATTCGAATGCCGAATTTAAATTTTATATCGTAAACTCGTAATTCCTTAAATTCTCTAATGAGAAAGAAAAATGTGCTCACGTACACCTCTGTGCAACCTTTCGATCCATACGCACGAAAAGTATCGACGCAGTCTCGAGTAATTTCGATCTTCGCCTTTTACGACAGGGCGTCGCATGAGACGTTTCCTTGCAACGGGAACAACATTAATCTTCCATCTCGACTCTTGACATTGACACGAATTTCCAAGGTATCTTAATCGACGGCATACCGACCTCTTGACCGCGCGCTCGAGCCGCAAACGAATTCCCTCCGAAAATCAATCGGAATTTCACGGATGATTTCGCGGAAGCGCGCAGATTAGTTTCCATCGAAACGGAAAGAGGACTTATCGATTTTCAAGCGTATCACTTTCCACGCAAAATTGACCGCGCGCAGAAATACCGAGCGGTGTCCGAGCCTCGATAAACCAATGCCGCTCGGCCAAAATTCGGAGTTGTTTGCAAGTTGCCGGCTCTCGATTACATAAAGGTGTCGCGTTACCGCAGCACAGATTGCACGAAACTGCATTATATATACGAGGGAGAAGCTGCGCGCTATTTTCGTTTGTCAGCCGGCAGACCCTTCCGCTCCTTCGAGTTTTTCCGCCCAGAATGCCGGCGCAGATGGTGTCGATGCTCTTCCGAACGATCTCCTGGCGGACGATCAACGTCGAAAGGGCGTTCGCGGCACTCTCGACCCTATAAACTCACGCGCGCACACCGACCAACCTGGAAAAACCCCTACGGATGCTTATATCCGCCGGATATCGAGGCGCATTAGGAGCGTGCATAGAATTTTAGTCCCCCCTTTTCTCTTTTTCCGCATTCTCGCTTTATCTCCCAACGCAGCCGATAAGTTCTTATTCGAAATTCGCTGCAGATACGGGGGAAGGTAACGCGAGGCAAAGCTATCTTGGCTCTCGAAGCGCGTTAATTTAAAAAAAGGATCGAATTAAGAACATTGGCGGAATATAATGTTCTTTTTATTCGAGCGACGATCAAGGGTAATGTTCGACCTTCTTTAACTCGTGCGATTGCGTTGGCTTGGCTTTAAGCGTGATTCATTTGCTGGCTTGGAAGGTGATCGCCATCCATCGAGTTTATCCCTTGTTAACCGGTTAACGAACAGGAATCGTAGGCAAACCATTCGAAACGTGAGGATCAAAGGAAGGGCAGGAAGGGCGGTAATAGTTACACGATGGCTACGTGTACGGCAGTTTGCGAACCGATGTATTTTTGGCGATGGGGTGTTGGTGAACCAACAAGTTAGCAACATTGCGTATTCACGACGGACTCTGCGTCGACCTTCTGTCGATGACTCTGCACCGTCGACCCTTTGCCCTTCGTTGCTCGCTGCAACGCTTAATTTTCTATAACCTACTGTATCGAAATTCCAATCCTCTATCTCTAAATGTATCCTAGACTTCGGTACCTCGATGATATTTAAATCTTCTTTCCACGATCTTGATACGCGACATCAAATTATCTCTTTTACCATCGATATTCATGACGACTATTGAAAGTCCGATTTTTTTTAATTATAAGGAAAGATCGGAAAGAAGAAAATGAGAAAATTACGAGCTTGGGCAAAAATAATCGCGGACGTTGAACGTGATACGCGGATGGGACGTTACTTTGAGTCAGCATAGTTTATAAAAGGTTAACCTCTACGATCGCTTTGATCGCTTGACCAGGGATAAGAATAAAACGGAAGACGATGAAAGGAAGATTTAAGATAAACCCGATGAATGATTTGCAGACGTTTGACAAAAGAGAAGTTGATTGCACAGAAAGCGATCGAAAGTATCGTCACGTGAGAGTGGCGCCGTGGCCAAGAATAAAACTTTCTTCCTTTCTCGGGAATTTCGCTCCCTCACGAATTTCTTTCTTCCAGCGAACTCTCATCAGACTTACTTCCATATTAATGAGTCGCAACCGAGTAATTTTCAAGGCGCTTTTGAGGCGCATCGCAGACGCTTTCGTTCCTTCTTTCAAAACGCTTGCCCCCGAATAGACGTCGGTCGAGGGATTTGCGCGGAAAAAGATTCTCGCCCGTTTTATTTGAGATTTATTGAGGGAGAAAAAGCCGCGGGACCTTTTGCTTTAAAACCGATTTGCCGGCTTTGCATAAGCAGATGCGTAGAAACTTGAATGCGTTTTTAATGGCGCGATTGTACGGTTCGGGCGTTCTTCATTGATGACGAAGGAACTCCTTGCGCCAAAGGGAGCTCGATTTGTTTCTCATTTATCGAGACAAAACAGGTGGGTTCATTTGGCGCGTGACGCTATGCGCGCACTAATTGAAATGGGGATACGATTATAAAAATGATATGTTGTATATGTATATGAGCCCATGGTCGAGCGTCGGTTTACGAGGCGCGGGTATGTGAGCGCATTAAAGCGTTTCAGGCTCCCGGATTAATAACCAGAATTTTCGAGAGAAAAGTTTACGGCTCGTAATTATTTCAAATTTATTCAAGGAGAGATCTTTGAGTTTGCCGTTTAAAAGCTCGTCTTCTGGTCCGATTTACAAATCTACATATTCGTGGTTTGCGTGTGCGCGAGTTGCCAGGCATCATGAATTTCGAGTTCACGCTAAATTTGAAGCGCCCTGCGCGGGAGCGGAATATGCATGAGGAAAATTGAAGGGAATAGAAGAGTTAATAAATACTTCGGTATGCCAGCACTTAGGCACCGAAATAAACTCAAACGCACATCGGAATAGTTTGTGCCATTCGAGTGCTCCGATCGTTGTTATCATCGATGGAGACAGAAGTCGAATTTGTTTTAGCAAATCGCGTATACCTTTAAGTGGTGCAAGCTATTAAAAGGAATTCCTTAATGATGAAAAAAATGAACAATCTCAAAGATAAGACGCGCACGATCGATTGCATATTTCAAATATAACGAACTACGGAAGAGGCGTTTAAGATATTCTTTGATGTTTTCAGAGAACGTTATGTTCGCCCCCACGTTTAAAGCCTCGTCCGCAAAACCAGGTAATTTTGTGGAAAGAGAGTGTGAGACTAATAATCCCATGACATCCCTGCTGCAAACCCTTTGTAACCCCCTTAAATCGACAGCTACCAGGACATGTTTAACCCTCTGTGAAGAAATTCGACGAGATAAGCGACATCGAACACTTTTTCGCCAAATCGAAACACGATGAGCGAGCAGTTATCTTATCGGTATATTTCTCACGCTTAATCGTCTAATTCTATTTCAAGCATTGCTGTATTAATCCTTCGAAGAGAAATTTCGCTTAGTATTGTACACGGTATTGCGTTCGCGTACAAAATTCGAAAGCTTTAAACGAGTAGGATCATTTGCATCGCTGAAATATTTATTTCCCCAATTGCGTCATACACACTTAACTTACGATCACATCGAAAATCGTATCGGAGCGATGAATTATTTACGTTTAATCGTATATCAGCCTGATTTTCGTATACCATTATTTACCATCTTGATAAGCGTTTATTACATTTCGAATTTAAATTTTATTCCGCGATATTGCATCGCGAGGTATTTATCGAGGAAGGTAAACGTACGTTATGTTGCGAAACTATAAAACTCTCTACGTATATTCTTTATTGTTTCACTTGCCAATAGATACATTTAGTATGTTTTTGTAATAATATGTCAATGCTCGGCTGTATTTTGAAGGCTCATTTGTCAAAAAAGTTTTCGTAAATACGGGGTCACTGACTTTTTTCGAGCGATGGCAGGTGTCTCGTGGACATAAGAAACTTCTTATGTCAGATCCTCACGTCACAGCCAATGCCATTTGTCTCGAGGACAACTCCGAATTTTTCTTTGCAGCTTCAAAATTATCTTCTAATTCGATCGTTTCATTATTCATACATCACACTCGATACGTAGTATTTTTAACATTTCCCAGGTCGCGAGGTCATGTCAAACGTGCGAACTCACTTAGGATATGCAGTTGGAATTGCATTTTAATCCCCGCTCGTTAAGGCTTTTCTTTTAATCCCGCGCCCTGAAATACGATCGTGGAGCCAGTGAAGCTTCGTCGAAAACGCGGGGCGCGGAGGCTCCTTTTTTGGGCTACGAGGTAATTAACGTAAATCCGCGGATAAACTCGATGTTTTCTGCGCTCTGTTCGGCCAGGATTACGAGATGCTTACGCTTGAGGGGGTATTGTGTACGGATTCGTTCCGGGCAATTGCAATTATACGTATCTTAATGCCGACACCCACACGGCTCTAATTTTACCGTAGTTCCAAACGAGCCGCCACTTATTCTCCACTGTCGCAAGATGCGAGCCGCGGCGACAGAATTATCCGTGGAAATTAG
The DNA here is from genome assembly GCA_038496175.1 of Ampulex compressa. Classification (NCBI taxonomy): domain Eukaryota; kingdom Metazoa; phylum Arthropoda; class Insecta; order Hymenoptera; family Ampulicidae; genus Ampulex; species Ampulex compressa. The sequence continues at coordinate 78,643 of JBCFXI010000575.1, read as the reverse complement.
TCGGCAGCCTTTTACCGCCTAACGTTTCGCACAAGCCGCTTCGTTATGGTTCGCTTGGAACTTCATCGGCTTCGTGCTTTTGGCGGTTCGCTGAAACGACAAAACTACAAAACGACGCTCGGTTTGTCGAAGGATTTACGGCGCGTGATCAAAAATACTCTTTCCTACGTAATGTCGGGGTTTATTTTTCGTCGTGTAATTGCGATTGAATTTTTCTCTTTCGCCAATCGTGCAGGAAAGTTGCGTTCGCAAAGGTGGGGAAATTGAGCGTGTTTTTCGAAGGAGAAGAGGTTAAAGTAAAATCGGTCAAATTGATTTCAATCGTACATCGTTCATTCGTCGTGTACCTGAGAAACGTGTAAAGTGCGTAGAATTTAATTTCAAGCTCGATCTTTCGCGTGGCATATCTGATATTCGCAACTCAGTCGCGAATGTTTTTTTAATTAAACCGCTTTATAAGTCGACGTCAATCGTCATAGTTGAACTTTCGTCAAATGTAAAATTTTCTCGACTTTACGCACGCATCTCGAGTACTCTGTTTTATTCGTTCCAAAATACCTTATCGTCGCGAATAATTCCTGCTGGAATCGAATTACTGGATCGTAGAAAAAACGTTGGTGGCATTTCCAGAATAGCGGTGCATATATGTGAACGATTTGCGTATAAGCGATAGAAAGAGATAAAAATAGTGGCCAGTAGTCGCACGATAAGGTCTTTGCACCGAATAACCGAACAGGCCGACGCGTGAATTAGAGAAATGCGAGCCAAAATCAACACGTCGGTCGCGCGATGGGGGGACTAATCTTGGCTTGCGAGGGCGTATTACATAAAGAAATGTTCCTTTCCTTCGGTTCTCTCTTGGTCCATTACGTCAAATGGCCGAGGCGAGGAGGGGATTCGAATTTCGGCTTGCAGCGCCAAACACGCACACCGCACGCTCGTGTATATTCGGCTAATGGTGCTTTCGTTATACCGAGTGCTCGATAAATTCACGCTTTAGCCCTCGATAACCGAATTTTTTCCAGATTTCACATTTCTCACGAGTCATACCTCGATTCTCCAACCTTCTTATATCGTGAATATATTATTGTGAAAGGAGTAATATTATTGCAAAAGAAGTAAGTTATTTACGAATTATAGCGGTTCGCGTGGAAGATTCGATAATAAAATGTCCATGGCTAGCGGATAAACTAGATCGACGGTTATATTTAAAATACGTGCACAGGTGAAACGGTCGTGGATTCTGATAAGGCCATTCGGTTATTTTGCAAAGCTGCATAGCAAATACCAGTCACGAAGTTACGGAGAACGAAGTTACGTCCCGCCGTCTGTCAGAATGATCCATGAATATTTATATACTTCACCGGGAAAAGCGTATGTATGAATGAATTCTATTTGATTACGGGAGAGTAGACCTGAATACCTCAACTAGGATTTAGCATCTTGGGAATAACATGCCGAGAATATGTTTCTAGCGTAAAATTCGAGCTTTGTGAAGATCAAGCCGCATCCCAGTGTTGCTTAATGTATCATCAGCTTCGGCGTTAATGTTTCAAAATTCCAAAGCGAAACATTAGTTTTGAATCCATTCGAAAACCCGTCTTTTTAATTTTTACACACGTTTCGATCAATTTTCTCTTATAATTTAGTGTTTTCTTAAATTTATAAATCATTCATTCTTTCCTTTATCTAGACAAAAGTAAGTCTATCGACGATCAACCGTGCGATTTAGTTTTATTATCACTTTACGATCGTACTTCAAATATTACTCTCGACCGAGAAATTTTGATAAACACCGTGAAAATTTATTCGCAAACGTACGGACCCCAAACAAATAACTTTTAGCTCGAAACATCGAGCGTCGCGGGAAATCAGAACCGAAAATAACAGCTGTAACCGGATCTAAATTAGTCCGGGCAAAACAATCCCGCACGATTAATATTTACGCAATTATATCAACTACAAATGTGGACAAAATTCAAACACGGTCCGGCGCATAGTATTTGGAGAGCAGTAAGCACATCGAGCAGATTGAATTATTTCCGGCGGCCTTGCGTTTTACTCCGCTCTTTGTCCGTCAGGGATTCAGCCAGATTTACTATTCGTTTGTTACACAATATCCCGTACAAAGCCACCTACGATTCAACGGGATTAACTCGGCTTCCTATCGGCTGCATCGATTATTTATGGCCGTATTAATCATTCAGGATTGGCGGCTTTCATCGGGTCGGTGTTGGTTGAAAATCAATTTTCACCAGTTTGTCTGCACACAAGACCTATGGCCGTTTTTCTAACTGACGATGTAAAATGTTTTAAGAGCAAACGGTTGTTCGATTTCGAAGTACTTTCGCGTTGGTATTTCGATCCTAAAAAAAAATCGTTCTACTTACGGTAATGTCAATTTTACGTTCTCATCGCATTTTAGGTATTTTCGGTACTGCCGATATTTTAGTTTTATTTTTTAGTACCGGCATAAGAAGCGAAGGATTCGCATAAAGATTTTGTGGGGAATCGCGTACAGTTTTTAGATTGGACTTGTATGACGTTAACGTTACTTAGAATTTTAAAGCTTGCTGCAATATTCGAAGAAACGTTGGAGATAATTGCGTGAAAATTTAATCGATATCCTCTACTAACGTTATTCTTTGTGACCAGGATCTAATATTTAGTATCTACCACGACGATTTTGAGTACTAATTTTGGATAAGGAATTTAGGGTAAATCGACTAAGAAAGGTAATGTAACTGGAAATACAACGTTATCCAATTGCTTTGTGGTGCGATGCATGCTTATTATTGCTAATCAATGTCTCGTGTTGGGAATATGAACAATTTTTAATTAATCATATGCATTGCCCTCATTTACAAGGTAAGGTATTGTATTATGTCCGATGACGATATTACGACGTCCCGCGACAGCACGTGTTTTGATAATAAGGCGTGAAACTGCTAACGATTATTCGCGAGACTTCTGTGCGCTTTTTTGCAAATTTTTCAACAAATTAAAGGAAGGGAATTATGAGTCACTTTATGTACATCCTCGAGCTGACAGTCTTGAAAGTTTTCAAAGTTTTAAAACTCTTGGAGAACTTCGGAGTAACACCGCTCGCCATTTTCCAGGCCTTGTTGAGAAATTTACTTTTTGAAACAATAGGAGTTGTTTTACGTACAACAGGAAACTGGGCCAAAAAATGCGACGATTAATCAAACGGTCTCGCATTTCTCGGGCACTGAGTAACTTTAGATGCGTTTAGAATTTTCTGCACGCTCAGAAGCTTCAAGAGCGTCGAAATTTTGTGTACAAACTTCAATTTTGAGTAGTAATCGATTTACGAAAACGGTTGTGAGAATAATTAAGTTAGTCGATTCACGATTTTGCGATGCATTACGAATTTCAATGCTACCAACTAACGCAACTGTTCGTGAGCAAGCGATTTCGAGTACGATGATTTGTCACTAACATCCTTTCGTTCGAAGTTCGTGCAAAGCTACGATGAGATTTCTAACAACGTCGTTTGCCATCAGGCGTTTGGTCGCCAGGAAGCGAACCAGCGAAGGAGCCGAGTCCGGAGCGAAAGGAATTGCGAAAGGATGCTGGAATTCCTCCGGTCTGGACACCATCCAGCGCCGGAGCCAGCCCCGTTCCAGAGAAAAAGGAATTCCGCCCGGTGCAATTCGAGAGCCCCATTCTGAGCCGAAAGAAACAACCCCAGGAACAGGTATGCGATCCTCCACCTCTCAACAATCTTACCATCTCACTTAGCGCATCTTACGGACAGAATCGCCTTGGTTTACGCGAACGTAACATTTTAAAACAAATTAACAATCTAACAAAGTGACATTTTGACTCGCATTCCTCCTAGACTTCCACTACCTCGATCACACTTGACAATTTGATCTTTAGCAATGGAATCCCATTGGCAAACGTCTGAATTTTTTTTCGCAAAGAGGTGCGTTTCCATGTGTAAAAAAATGAATTTCATTAGCAAAAGACTGATCCAAGGTGAAAAACCTCTATACTCTGAACAGCGTTCAAAATTCTCCCCGATAGACGAATCTATCGATCCGTACGCTGCAAGAAAATCATGAAAATTCCCAGAAACGAGCGCGTCTCAAAGTTCCCCGGTTTTTCAAGGAATTCATTGACCGGTCATTCGACCTGTCGCGGTAGGAATAGCGTTAAGGTCCAAGTTGGCCTCGGGTACACGAAAGCGTCCTTCTGCTTAGACCAGCGGCGAGGAAGCCTCGCCGCCCTGGGAGGCCGGGGGAGAAAAGTGCGAGAGCACGCGGGGCGTTTACGAGAGCTCCGCTTCGCGGATCGTCAATTCCCATTCGGCTCCTTCCCAAGGATTGAACTCGTTAGTTTCGGCGCCCCGTTTGCCACGTGCCCAGAATCCGACCATCACGCTGCTGCAAAAGGCACGAGGTAAGTCGTAATATTACTTTCGCCCTCCTTTCCACGAGGGCCACGTCTCCTTTTTACTCGGCACCTCCGTGGAAATGACCTACAGGGGCTTTATAGTTCGAGAACGAAGTGGCTCGATTAACCTCTTAGCCGCGGCCGGACCTCCTATCTCTGCGCGCCATCGTTTGATGCGGCTTAAGAGTAAATTGTTCGATATTACATTACGTTACTGTGCATTGGAATAGAATGACGGTAAAGGTATGGAATCACTGTACGTTAGAATAGAATTATAGACGAATAAATTGTAACGTCCGTCTTTAATAATCGAGCCGTTCAGTGCACGCATCGATCAACTCCACTTTTTGAAAAATCTTTAATTTAAGCGTCAAAGTACTCGGTATAGGCGTAACTTTTTATACTTATAGCAAATTTCCTGAATAATAAAGATCAGCACCGTTAAACGATCAAATTTGTTTGGTCATTGAACGATAAGTGGTTTATTTCAGAAGCCATTTTGATTTTTTTTTGACTACTCTTTCTTATTAATCTCATATGCCGTTTGATGCGGCGTTATAAATTATTTTGATTTATCCACGATTCTAGAGGGACAATTGCCAAAGGGGGCCGCTTACCTGGAGGAAGCTGAGATCATAAAGCGTCCACCGACTGACGACAATCCGTTGATCAGCCCCGGGGAAATAAGTGAGTACAAAACTCGATCTTCTCGGTGTCGGTTTAGGACATACGAAATTGCCCTTTCTCTCGACAAATTTTACGTTAAAAAGCAAACTTTTCTCGAGGAAAGTTTTCTTTCCTTCCGATCTTGCATCCAACGTCTTGTTTAACACTTGAATTATCGAACGTTTTCGGAAGATATTCAGAACTCAACGTATATATCTTGAAGGCAAACTGGATAAAGAAGGATAAAGCATGACGAAAAGTCGCTGGAAGATATGTCGCTGGGAAAATAAGTCATATTTTATAAAAAAAGAAAAAGAAAACGACGGACTGATTACTTTCGAAGTTCGGTACTTCCAGCGTTAAACTCGTCGAGTTCTACGATCGCATTTATGCGGTACAAACTACCTATTTCGCGGCGAGCAATTTCTCCCCGCATGTTTTGGAAACGTCTCGATCTTTTGGGATACGAAAGTCTGCGCGATTCAACGCGCTTTAAATCGTACCGATCGTATATAATACACGTACGATAATGCGAAGAGAAATCGATGTTATCCGACCTTTAATCCCCGTTACAATGGCCGCGAGTGTTGGACGCAATAGTGAAATTAAATTGATGTCCGCTCAGTCTACACCGTGAAGAAAGAGTACGAGAGCGAGCCGGAAGCGGAAAATGAATCGCCAAAGAAGATGGCCGATTTGGGTCCTCGAAAATTCGAGGGCATCGGCCCAATCACTAAGGAGGGTATCCCTCTCGTGTTGAGATCGGTAGGTCTGATACCGTTGTTCAGAGTAGCGCCTTTAACCCATTTTCGATGCACAGAAATAGACTGAAATCTAATCTCTCTATGCAGATTTTAAGTGCCTAAATAAAAAAAGAAATAGCCAAAGTATTTTCTGATCGACTAAATATTTCTTGTGATATGCACTTTTGCGATCTAATCCAATAAATCGATGGAAAAGTCATTTTTCGTTGAACAAAGCTTTTCGTGTACATCAAAAGGTGCATTAAATGCAGTCGAATAGAGTTCGAATTATTCTAATATCGTTTGATAACGGGACGAGTTAGTAATTTAAATCCACGAATTTGTATAACAAAATCGTAACCTTGGTAAGTACAACTTCTTTCTACGCGCTCTTGAAAACGAAGCTTGGCTTCGAGCGATGATAAATTAAAAAAATATCTTTGAACAAGTGGATGTTTGAGATTTTTTAACCTTAGTGTCTGCCTAATAAGTGAGTTGAAATACAAGTTTCTTTTATTCATGATAAACAAAATTCATTGTTTGAAGAAATCCATTAAGCTAATGTCGCGTTGCTTAAACAAAGAGACCGTAGAGAAATTAAACGCTGAACATTAGCAAATGGGAATCCTTAAACGATCGCATCATCTGGCTTAACGACCGTATATTTTAGGAAGTCAAGGAAAATAATCAAACAAAATGGTACAAGAAAATGTACGATTCGTTGCATCGAGCGGATAGACACGGTAAGTTCGAGAACTACAAAATTCTATTGTTTCCAATCATTCCTCGCGTGAAAATCGGAAAAATGTATTACGAGTTAATGATTAAACAATGCTTGCAAATACACGACCACGAACCATTTGCGCATAAAAATATATTCGTGGAGCGAACTTTTAACGAGACATGCATACGGTTAATACCTTTAACATAGACTCTATACATTACCTGGATGCAACTTTATTCTTGCTGTATCCATAAAATTGGTGTATTTTACATATATTCTTATAAACAATAGCATCAACATTGTACATTTTAAATATAGAGGAAAATTAACCGTATGTAATAAAGTTCGCCGACTCGTCCATCGGGATTGGATCAAATTTCATACGTGCTCTAGAATCAGGGCTACCTCGATGGCAAGGTATCATCCGATTGAAATCGAGTAATATTTATAAAACCTGCCGTTATCTATCTCAGCATCGAAAAACTCGACGAACACATTTCGCCGGGTTTTAAATACACTCCACCATCGAGTCCTTTATTCCGCCGATTATTGAAAAAATGTGAAATGTATTTTATTACGCGTCTGATTTTACGTATAAATAACGTCAGTATTTTATTCTTTTATACGTTCATACATATTTTAATCGATTTACACCAAATTTTAATTCCACTCGTAATCGTATTACCATCTCTTTATAAAGTAAGGAATGCCACTAATTATTTTAAACAAATCATTTATCACGCATTGCAATTAAACGTCATTATTCTATATTATATTCTGCGACAGGTTTTTACATCGAGCGCAACGATGTCGTAAAGAATCGATGTCATTTGCATAGGTACCATTGTCATTCGTTGGAGCGATCACGTAAGGTTCGATTTGATCCCATCCTCGATCGAGGATCGTTACGTCATCGAGGCGTCGATCCGTAGAACATTAAGCTCGTATTTTTTCACAGCATCGCGCGTTAGACAATTTCCTATTGAGCTAATCGAGCAGGCAGGATGCCCACTGCGGCGCTTACCTTTCGACCTTGTCAGATAACGTCCGATCTTATTTTCAGACGACTACGTAACCATCCGTTACAAGCCAAGAAGAGGTGAATATATTCTTCCGCGCATGACTTAACGTTGATCGAATCTCGATCCGCGGTGCTAATAATAACGCGGCTTATCGCCGGCTTAACAGTAAACAGCGACCAACGGCTCGTCGCTTAACAAACAACGTAAAACGGGCAACTCCACGATTTGAAACACTTGGCCTACGGAATATTTGATTATTTTGAAGAGAATTATTCATCGAGACGACAGAAGTCGTCGACAGAAGTATTTTTTTCATTCGAATATTAAGGAGAAAGACTCGTGAAGTGGCGGATGTTGGACGATGTTTGAATAACCGAGGGATGGTACATAAATAATGAAGGATTGAAAATAATTGAAATTCGTATGGTTTCTTCGGGATACAGGATGACTTTTAGGAAGCTCGATACTCATCGTTCGTACATAGCTTTTAGATGTGAACTGTGAAGATTATGCGAGAAAACACGATGTTCACGTTTGTGATTTGTGTAAAGTTTTACAAATAAATCTGTTTTAATATCTTCTCGAGCGAGAGTATATTTATGTTCACGTCTTGCACCGGTCTCCACTATTATTTCGATAAACCGATATTCCAAAGATTTTTCTAAAAACACAGTTTTTATATTTATTTTACGTATCAACCCACAAGAGTCAATGGTGAAGTCGATGAAATTTTGCGAGCAAACACTTCGAATGTTTTCGCAGAACTAATGTCACATCCATACCCGCACGGAATTGTATTTACCATCCGAAAGTGTTGATCTCCTCGCGCCTTTGTCAAAACCATCGTTTCCTACCAAATCGGAGGAAGATACGAACACAGGTTATTATACTAACTTGCAAAGGGCTCCCAGCCACGTTTCGACGGAGTTGCAGAATGTCTCGAATATATCCGAGTTGCCCGTGTTTCGTTGCAAAGCCGAACAAAAGGCGCCTTCCGCGAAACTTCTCTGCGAATCGATACAGGTTTTGCACTCCGAATTCCCCCTTTTGCACTTAGGATTCGTCTTTTTGCGCTTAACATTACTCCCTTTGCAAATCAAATTCATCCTCGCGCGATTCAAGTCCCTCGACGAGCTAAAAATATCCGACGAAAGTCGATTATTTCCATGGCAACGTTTCACCGCATATGTGCGATAATACTTGAATATACGAGGATACAAATTAACATAAAATGTTTATTCGTTATAAAAGATATTTATACGCGTACACAAATTCATCCACAATGGTGCTCCTGTTTATGCGCATGGTAACTTTATGTACATATTCATGAAGTTATTCCAGTTTACAGGAGTAATAGTTGCGCGAGAACAATCAATCACGTCGAATAAACGATCATTGTTTGAGGAGCGAGCCAAAATATTCTTGGCATAAAATCGGATTTCTGCAAACGCGTCTTTGATAAAGAAACTCGATTGTTCAAGTTTTTCACTAAGAGGCTGAATTCCACTCAGAAGAAGATCAGTTCGCTTTGTAAAAGGATGAATTAGGAGATTGCAAAAGCTGTAACGCGACGCAATGGTGAGCTCGAGGACCGGCTGGCAGGCGTTGCGTAACCCAAGGATGATCCTTCGTAATTATTGGCCTTAACCCGAGCTAATCGCCCATGCGTGAAAGTAACAATAAACTACCTGCGACACAAAACGTGTACAGCGCTGTGCGTGCCCTACGCCCCTCATCTAACTTCCTACCGCAGATTAACAACCGTTACACCATCATCATCTTCTTCGTGGCCCCCGACGCAATGTGGCTTTTCGTTAACCCTCTATAACTCGCGACGACTTTCAAGCGACGCTCGGTTTACGCCCTTTTTTTCAACTTGGATATCATTTCTTTTACATTCGTGTTATTAAATTTTAAAAAACGATTGTTGAGTGATAGTTGCTTATATAAAATCCTTTTTTTTTTTTTTTTTGAAAGAAATATGGTGGGACAAAAAAAGCCCCGCGTTCTCAATATTGATGATACAATATTTTGCAATATAGTTTATGGTTAATTAGATATATGTTTTGTCGAAATAAAGTTTTGGGATGCTCAGGCTTTTTGGGTCTCAAAATTCTGTGCGCCAAAAGTTATGGGCGTGTTATAGAGGGTTGGCACGATTAAAAGTTGTTAAAGAAATGTCGTTGAATTAAAATGTGATACACGAAGAATAGTCTTTGCGAAATAACCGTTTCTTTTCTTTATTCTAAACATGCATTTGTGATATACGATGTTAAACATAAATTAGCCTTCTTTTCATTTGTAACAACCTTCTGTCACAACTGTATGATTGTGTTAAAAATGGAGTGTTTTTTATTTAATCGTGGCGTGGGCGCAGTGTGTTAATACGTTTTTGCTGCTGCATAATTATATGTGCAAAGTGCGCGCTAGAGTGAAAACTTATCCGATCTACGAATGAATCGTGATTGAAATTTGAGATATGGACCTCTGAGATGCTATTTGTCGAAATTAATTAATTTTATGATATCGACATGTCAAGAATCCATATTTGAGCATTTTATATATGGTAAAAGCTACTGTTATTACAAAAATGCAATTCGTTCGGCATTGGAGGATGCGCAGAGCTTTCGATCGTCCATAAATTTATATGGGCGGATGGACATTCGAGATTATTTGCTTGAAATCAAAATTATAAAACGAGCGAATAAAATATCGTACAATTTTGATTCCCTTATGTGATATTATGTCGATAAATATTACGGTTACTTTCAACGATACGTTTCGGTGCTCATTAAATGCTGATCCGCGGAATCCCGAAATCTCTGAAACTGAAATACGGCTTTTGACGGATAATAATGATAAAAATGTTCGTATTTTAATTTCGATGCGATCACGTTTGAGTGAAAAATAAAAGTACACAGACATCATACGTTCTATTTGTAATGAAATGAAAAAACACACGGCACATTAGTTTGTGACCAAAGGCGGATAAATTAATGTTACACATTTATAATACAATTTTATATTAATATCACGTTTCGTGCAGTACAAGAAAGCAAACGAGTACAGAAATAATTACATATCCGTTTACTCGGTAAATAATCATGAAAAAGCATGCATGTACAAGACACATCGTCGAAATATCTTTTTAGTAGAAACACCAAAATCGAAAACAAGTTAACCGCTTCTCGGCCAAAGTTAACGTTCTCGACTTGCCAAGTTTTAAGGGGAGAGCAAAACGTTCTTCCAAGTCTCTTCCTCTCTTCAACCCAGTTTTTTTTTCCAACTAATCCCCGCGTTCTCCACGTTGCAAAGCGATATTATTGACATCCTGCCATTCTTCGAGGATTCCGCGGAGGAATTAAATCCGGGAAAGCTCTGACATAATCGATAACCGTTTCCACGGAGTGTACGATTTCGCGAAATAAAAACACGGTGTTTTTGAGGATGGAAAAGTCAATAGGGGTATTTGTTTGCGCGTGTTTGGTGGCGGATACGGATCAGCAGGTTAGTTCAATCTATTTTCTGACGGAACATGATATTTTTCAGGGACGAGGTACGGATACGGAAGTAGCAGCGGATATTTGAGCGAGCCGGAACCGCGTATATATTCGGACCGATCCGCGACCCTCGACAGCCGACGTCGGCTGCGCAACAAGGAAAATGATTACTCCACCTCGACTATGCCCAGAAAGTAAGCAACAATATTTTCCTAAGCGAGATTGCGGATTTTATCCGCTTTTTGTAATCCGCGCTCAGATTTTACGCGGCCCTCCGGCCGCTTGGTCAATTCTGGCAAAATATGTTCTCCCAATTGCACCGCGTATTCCGTATATTTCATTCGCTCTGTAAAGCTATTCCTCGAAATTGCTCATTTTAACGATGAGATTTATATATCCATGTATACATATATATATATATATACATATGCGTGGGTATGCACCTTGACTCCTTGCTCGTTGGTAGTTATCGTATCGAATATCTCTGATGCTTCGAGCGCCGTAATATTCGCTTGGATATATTGCGTCATTATTTCGAGATGATAAACGATGAGTTTCAACAAGTTTTAATTGTTATCGAGTTAATACATTTGTGCGCGCCTGCTAAATCGAGTTACATTGAGAAATCTTTTTCGTCACTGAAGTATCAGTACTTTTTTTACTCTTTATATTTATTAATCATTCACAGCGCTTGGAACATTTTCATAATCTTTATACGAGCAATTTGCTAATTCCAAATCCACTCCCCATATAGACCTTGCAAAATTCTACGTAAACTTTCAAACGCTTAAATCGACTTGCGAAGGAAACAAATCCTGATCGACTTGGCAGCAATGCCTTTCAGCCAATTGTTTAACGAATACTCTTTCTGCCTGTTTCAGAAATGGCCCGCTGAAGTATTCGTCCGACGTTTACAAGAATCAGCCTGGTAGGATCGAGGATTACGAGCCTGGACGATCGTCGATCGCCGAGAAGGAGGCCAAAGAGGTATAAACATCCATGCTCTATCGCGATCCTCACGATCATTCGCGGTTTGGAAATTTTCTACGACGATCTGATACGAATTTTTGTCAGAGTGCATTAACGCCCTTGAAGTTTTTCAGTCCCCACGTATAGCGCACGGAGTCCAGTCGCTTGCGTAGACGAATCCGCGGAAAATATTCGCAAACGAGGCGCGTCACGAGCTCGGTTTTCGAACGCGTCCCTTATTCCCTCATCCGATTTTAGCTGATTAACCGCTAATTAACTGCCGATTAACTCTTTCACTGCTCGAAACATCGTTACATTTGTGCGCCTAGGATCTTTGGCATTCGATTTTTCAAATAACTGGTTCAGTGAATAATAAAAGGCGTCAATTTTTAAAAAGATCTTATGCGAGAGGATAATTTGTTTCCTTGCATCGTATTTTTTTAATTCTCGCACATGATTGTTTATTTAGTTTATTAAAAATAGATAGAGATGAAGCACAATGGATGTAATATATTCGTTTTACGAACGCAAAGCGAAGTCTGTAAATTAATAATATTTTGTGAAAAGTGAATATGCAACGTGAAAATCATATATTGCCAATGATATTTTGCTGGGTGAAACGAAATTGATACAAGACGCGCAATATTGCGCTCATCGAATGTCGGTTTCAGAATAAATATTCCCAGATCGATTTTTATTCGCTCGTTAAAGTCGCGCGATATAAAGACACTCGATTCCTCTTTCACCGCATTAAAACGATCGAATTAAAAATAGCGTAAGGGAGAAAAAGTCGAAGATATATTTGTCAAGAAAACCATTTCCCGATGATAATCCGTCTTCGACTCGCAAGGACTACTTAAATATACAATAGAAAAATCTCGTCACCTGCCACGATGAGCGCAAGAAATAAAGATACGAAGCTAAACTCGCGTAAAAACAAGGACAAAAGAATCTACGAAAGAAGGCGATCGAGTGTCGATGTATTTGCGCACCGAGCATTTTATCCCGCACCTCGCACGGTTCGCGTATCGGATGTTGAAAAAGTGCTAATCCCAATAGCGATCGAAGGAAGTGCGCGGAGAGCAGAGTAAATGGAATGTCCTTGAAAAAAGTTTCAGTAACGATAGCAATGAAAGAGTTAAGGCTATAATAATATCGTGTCCCGACGATGGTACGTATCTAGAGGCCGCCCAGGAACACTGTACTCCGAATATGATCCTTTGAAATGGCTTTGCTTCTAGCCGACTTCCGACACGCGGATAAAAAGGAAGGTAACCACGAGTCGAACGACTGAAATGAGCTTTCGAAATCAGTACACGTTTTCCTTAAACAGCTTTTTCCGTTTGCCGACACGATTAAGTGCGATTTTCCTCGTTCTATTTATTTTGCCCGAGACTGTTGCGCTTCTTTTAGCGCCGAGCCGTGATTCTTTGCGCTGCCGCACGAAACTGTGCGCCGAGGCCTGGTATATACATATCTATATACGTATATATTTGCGACTCCTTTCCAATTTTTCGTTAGCTTTTCAGTAGTGCTGCTTCCTAGTATCATCCTTCTTTCAGTTTTTCTTCGAACACCGCGCTGCCGCCACTTCGAAATGTCGAGACCGAGACGATTTCTCTCTGGCCGATTTGTCATTGCAGGATCTTTGGGTTAACTGCATTATATCGATAAACGTATCTGTATTCTTGAAAAAGTTGCTCATCGACGAGTGGATATTTTTTCTCCCTCGGACACGAGGAGTACTTATATACGTACACCGATTGCGAAGTTTCGATCACTTTGCGTGAACTATATGGAGTTAAGGCTTCTTTTTCTAAGAACATATTATATTCGTATTCTCAAACGACTATAAAGACAATTTAGTGGGAATTGAATTTTTAGCTTTCGATGGTGGATGTGCGTGAGCAGCGACTATTTACAAATTCTTATGCTTTTTATTCGGCCTTTAATATGTTCTGCAAAATGTTTGAAAAAGTTTTAGCTTGAAACGTCGCAAACTTTGTACAGAAAGACTTCTCACGACCGAAGAATAAAATATGTGCTCGTTGATACCTGTATTCTATCGAACTACCTACCGATTGATTTATATTCTACCGATAAATTTTCCGGATAAGCATATTTCATTCGGAATAGTTATATGCAATTAACGTGCTATCGAGCCACGGTCGGGATAACGATATTTAACAGAAATGCTTTTCGAGGAATTGTATTCCGCTGGAAGATTTGTCTGGTACTTATGTGTTGCTGCAGAGTATTATGAATGACTATGTCCTGCTAAAAGGTGTTTTGGGTTGACACGTATTATTTGGCTTATTATACTGGACTTTGCACGCGCCACTATGTAGGATAGTTCTACACAAACAACTGTAAATTACTACATTCTACTTACTCGATGCGGTTAATTTCATATCTTAGAGCTAAAGTTGAGTATATGAATGAAAAGAAGCTTACGTCGTTGAGTACTTATTTATCATGTATATAATAGAATGATATTAGTTAGATCTTACGGATCTTGAATAGGAGTTTATTCGCAATGATAAATCGACCAAAGGAAATCTGGATTATCCCAACAATTTGCACTATACCATGTTTGAAATAATACTTTAATCGATATGAGATTATCTATTATATTTGTTCAAAGATACAGCTTAAATAAAAAAAAAATTACCATTGTCTAGATAAATAACGTATAATAAAATCAGCGTCAGAAAATCATTAAGGAAACGAGAAGTTTCGACATTTCGGGTGGAAGAACAGCAACAATACGCAACACCGTTCAATTAACTTTTCTTTTGACCTTAATGTGAACACAATCCCAATTAGTCGACGCATAGTATAACGCTGTATTTCATTCTGTGTTTCTAGTGGTGGGACGAGGTCATGGACATATTTGACGGGGTACGCCATTTTTATATTTAAGCGTAGTTAAGTAAGATAACATCGTATCTTCGTCTTCCTCTCTTTCTCTCTCTCTCTTTCTCTTTCTGTCTCTCTCTTTCTCAATATTCTCTCTCTCTCTCTCTCTCTCTCTCTCGCTCTCTCTCTCTCGCTCTCTTTCTCTTTCTCCCCTCTACTCTCTCTTTCACCGCTGTTTCCCACGTTCGGCCCTTTTTACAACGCGGATTTCGTAAATCGGTGGTCACTTGTTGCTCCAAGTCTCGCACCGTACGTATTATCTTATCATCCCTTCCTTAATTTTTTATTAGCCGCGTTTAAGGCAGAATGATCGAAATTATCTTTTATGCCATGTGTTTTGTTCCCGTGAAACGTACCATGATTTGTACATAACGTTTGGTGCAACGGGATTAAAGGAATATCTTTGCTTCTTGTTACCTCGTCGCCTCAGTAGCCGCAAACTAATCGTTGGAATGCAAAATTATCTGTGTTTGTTTCAATGTAAGTCGAACAAGCAGAAATCGATGTTTACGAAATCAATATCGATCCTCCTCGATACGTCGTGATTTCTGTGCAGTGGATGGTGTACGTACTCGAACTGAACTTTCTTTCCTTCTTAGAATGTCGTAGTTACGAGCTGTTTTTTTAATTATTTGCAATGCATACACCCTTTTTAGTAAAAGGATCGAGACTTGGTTTTATTTCAAAGTAGCTTCGATCTCCCACATCATTGGTCGAAACGGTCGAATTACTCGCGAACCAGAGAGTCTTGCCCACGACTGGCCAAGTTCCAGTTGGAATATGCACCCAAGTTTGGTGCACCTGCGACAAATAGACGACTTGCTTGCGTATTTATTTCCACGATCGTAAAAGATTCTTAAAAAAAGAATTAGTCATCGGATCGGCCACAAACGTGCATCGACTCGCGAGCCTTGTAAATTGACCACTGATAAGAAGCATGGGTAGCATTAACGCTTATAGGGATTTCCCTGTACCCAAACCCACTTTCCAAGCCACGCCCCACCCTCTCATCGAATCTCGCTCAGCACAAAAAAAAAGAAACAAATCCCACAGAAACGTATCACGATCGAAAACAGTTTTATTCCACTTATTCGTCCAGTCGTTGCACTTTCATAATATCCAATTACCAACACGGGTCGGAATGGAATCCAACACCTTTGTACTTCGCTACGTGATATGCATACTGTTGGGCTAATGGTCCGAAACCCACCTTAAACAGTAGGTTCTGGACTAAATGAGCTCGATGGTCGGTGCCGAGAACAAGCGAACCTTGAGCTCGACACGTACACTCTCCTTGTGTATCTTCTAACGCGACCCTCGTCAGGAGTATCGGCAGAGCCACTCACACTTAGCACGTACTACGCTCCGCTTTCCCCCGGTAATTCCCCAGCGCGGGTAGACGCGTCCTTATCGAAAATGTGCGCTACGGTGGATCTAAGCTCGGACTTTCGACGAAAAGAGCCACCTTTGAATTTTAGCGATCGTCCCTGAGGGATCGCCTAGCGTCGATAGGTGCATTTATCGAGAACGTATATGGAGATATAGTGGATGCGGGTTCGGACTTTGGAGGAATAGAGCCAAGTTGAAATTTTGGTAACTATCTGGTCATCCGTTTCGCGCGATATGTATACCGTAAGCGGGATCGTTTCGTTAAAAGTTAGAGATACGGGATTAAGCGAGCTCAGTGGCAAAGAGTCAAGTCGACGCGCAGGTTTTGGATTTTGTCGTATGTAATTAATATCGTAACGTAACGTTCAATGGAAAATTCGAATATTATCAAGAAAGGCAATCAGTAGTAATTAACCAAAATAATACAAACGATTCGAATTCGAATCTCGCCCATCGTTCAAGCGAAATTTGCATACGACCGTAGCCCCCGCGTTCAGAATCCACCTTAATCCACTATAATTAAAATTATCCCCTTCGAAAAACCTCCGTAATCTTTTCACTCCCAAATACACAATACAACGAACTAAACGCTCCTAGAAAACCAAAACACCCCCTTACACACTCCTCGAACACCATTAACTCCCCAACCCAAACTCACCATCCACAACCCACCATAAACATCCTCACCAAACACAAAACCTCCGTCCACAAGAGCGAAAAGCTCAAACGGTGTACGTCTCTCAAAAATCACCTCATACGATCACCAGCGAAGATTCGTAAAACGATAGAGGAAAAAAGCAGCCCTCCCCATCCTCCTCCAAAAACCCAGCACCCAAAGCCACGCCCCCTGATCGACGTCCGTCTCTCTGTGTGTGTGCGTCCTCGGTGTATGCGTACCGCGTCCTGCGACCGCTTCCGGACCGGGCCGGCCCCCGACGCTGACGGCCCTGGCCCCCGGATGACGGCGTTTAAAAAACCCAGTGGCTGAAGGAGAATGGACGGGCGCAGGGCATGGAAGGGCTGAGCCTGTCGTACCGCGGCGAGGGCAGGCAGGGCGCGAGGCCCCAGGCGGTGAGCAGCTCGAAGGGCCCCGATTCCGGGCCCAGGCCGCGGCCCGGATCCGGCGAGGCGAGGCGACCGCTCGCGGTCGAGGAACGGTGCTGGCACGCGGGCATGCTGGAGGGCCGCTCGAAGAGCTTCGTGCTGCCGGACAGGCACCGGCACCACCATCACCATCACCATCACCATCACCACCATCACCAGCGCCCGTCGCCCACCACCTCTTCTTCTTCTACGTCTTCTTCTTTTTCCAGCACGAATCATGTCATGCTACCGCCACCGTCGCCCACCGCGAGCTCACGGGTTAGAGCGCGCTGCGGTTCATCGAGGCCGTGCCGGTGCAGGCGCGGATAGTGGTTTCGACGAGTGGCGGGAGTTGGTTGGGGTTTAGGGGCGTATGGAAGGGTGTTCGATGGAGTTGGGATGTGTTTAGGGGGGAGGAGGGGGGTTGGTAGGGGGAGTGTGCTTGGGAGATCGATGAGGATGGATCTAGGGATTCGAGTGTTGTGCTTGAGCGAGAAGAGTTCTCCTCGACGTTCGAGCAAACTACTGGCCGCGTCTGTACCGGTGTCGAAGGTCCGTCTTGGCGCACTGTGCGCGGGCTGGTTCGTGGAACGTCCATCCGCGTGGAAAGGTGTCCCGCGTACGGTGCGTCGATGATCCGGCGGGACAAGTGTCCGAGGTCGCGTGGGGATCGGGGCTTAGGGGGAAGTGTATGGTTTGTTCGGAGGGAAGGATGTTGGTATTTCTTGGGTTCTCGAAGGGTGTTTTGGAATTACGATTGGTGTTTGCTGATTTTACTCTCATTTGCTGCACGGTTATTCCTGTGGCGCTGGAGATTCTGATTTTTTTGGAATTTTTACTCTTGAATCTTCGAAATTCTTGACTCTACAAAATACGTATAAATTCCATACGCGATCTTAGTCGTATCTTTGACTCTGTAAATCGGGGCACGGCGATGATTCGCTCGTTTCGGATGGATCATGATCTTGGACCTTTGTCCCGCTAGATTATTAACGGACAGACCACTGAGCGAGGACGAAACCTATTCGTGCACGAATACACTATGTCGCTTCGTCGAGCATCCCGTAGGAGAGAGCCGTCCTCGAGGGAGAATCCCGTAAGGCTATTTCGATACACGCCGGTTGTAATACGATCGGATCATACCGAATAAAACGTTGAAAGAAGGTGGACCATAATTTTTTAATTCGATTTGATTTAAGTTTATTTACGAATGTTCACCACTTTTAACTGAAATTATCGTTATACAAAAAATGTCGATAAAACTACTGCAAAAATTTTATTTTAATATAACCACTGTAAAAAATATATTTTAAATCAAAGATCTGATAGCTAAAGAGAGCAGAATGCAAATTTCATGGTGATCGTAATTTTTGATTTCTCGGTAAAACATGTACGTATCGTAACTTTGGAAAGTACCAATCGCCGTTGATTCATCAATGAGTCGTGGCGTTGAGTAGTCGGATACTATAACAGCGACAATGTTATTCCTTAATTTCTTATCGGTGTGTATCAAAGAAGCCGTAGTGTGCACGACTGGCCAACATCTCTCAATCGCTTCGCGAGGTATCCCGTAGGAGTGACGTTCAACGAGAGTCGCGGGAGATTAATTCTTTACGAGAGTCGATTTATCCCCCGTATTTTCTGCCAGCCGATAATTTTGCTATTTTTCTCACGACATCGCGAAGTTCAAGATCTTTTTCAATATTTTAGCAGGTATACAAAATCTAAGAAAAGCGCCTACTCATGAACGCAACAATGTTTATAAAAATGAACGTACGCAAGTTTGCATTAATTCCAAACGTAGATCGATGTTGCGCGAGAGGACCTTCTGAAGCGTAATTTTCGCAAAAAGCGAGACCCGTAAATTTCTGGCAGACATTTCATAGAATTCGACGTCTCCCGCGACTCTGTAGTCAGGCCCGAATTTATCCTTCTGTGTCTCACCATCTGCCTGTCTGTTCGCGTGCATCTGCCTGTTCGTCAATCCCCTTCCCCAATTTTATTATCGGCTACACCTCGTGGCACGTATTCATCAGAGCGCTTGTCGTTCGCTTGGATCGACGTGCCAAAGAAATCCGTGCGACTTCTACGACGCCAGAAAGATCGTGCCGGGCCATTTCGTGGCCCGTGAATATTGGCGTGCGCGATAAAACGTTTACAAGGTTCCTCGCCCAACGAATTGAGAAAGCGCGATCTGGACTTGTTCGATCGATTTTGGACCTTCGTCAAAACCTATCGCAACGACCAAGGGCTAATGGAAGAATTCCGATGCTTTCGTAAATGTAATACACTTCGATTATGTTTACGAGAAGAGATTTCTTCTGCGCCGTATCTTCAATCTACGATTCGGTTTTTCGTGCAATTTCTTTCAGTCCCTCGTAAGGGGACTCGTGCCGAGTAATCACGGAGTATGCATATACCTAAACGCATAGCACATTAGGAATTTCTTTCTCCGTATAAGTACGCCGCTATATATTGATTTGTACAGAATATCGATAGTACTGCAAGCTACATTTCTTTAACCAACCAGTAACACACTTATGCACAGTACATACAAATATTCCCCAAAGAGCAATGACAATACTCGAATAACGCGGCTTAGATAAGTACGTACGTGTAAGGTATACGAATATCACACAACCGCCCTTTTAAACAACATCATACCGAAGGCCTACGAGATCGATCGTGGACTATGAAATTATGAACACGCAGGAATACTACCGACCATTGTACACGTAAAGCATACACAAGGATCGCGCAACAGGCGAGGGGTCACGAGGAAGAGTACTCTTTCCGAATCAAAGCCAGGAAAATTATTGTACCGTGCGCTTACGATTTATCGTGTACGACCTACACACATTTACAACACTGTACTTTATAGAGCGCAATCAATTAGACGTGTACCCGTGGAAATGCAAGTTTTCATGCGCAAAACGTAGCGGGGCAATTTATAGCTCGAAAATTTCTACACGCCTATACGTATCGCTGAACATACGTGTACTCGCTTGTCCCCTTTTCGCTCCCTCGACTCCACCATTCATATACAGGACAGTCATAAAATCTCGATCCATTTTGGAGATTAATGGCCGGATTGAGGTGACATCCGTATATATTTAACGTTACCCTATGCACACGTTTTTAGCACTCTGTTCACGTACATCGCCATCGACTTCATAATACGCCGAAAATGTGTACATAGCGCGGCCAAGTATCGTTTGAATTACGTCCATCGGATTTGGATTATTTCCCATGCGATATATATATTGGGTTGTTTGCAGTGCGCCTAAAAACAGTAAATTCCAGAGCAAACGTCATTAGCCGTAGGTGTTCAATATCAAACACAATGAGGTATTGCATATAGAGATAAAGTTAAACTATAGTCATCTAAACGAAGAAACATACCATGAGCTCAAACATTACTACGTAAAACAGTAGATCTCTCTTTTTTATCCTAACACAGATTTTCCACTCGAAATTCACATTTTGCATTTCAAAATCCTTCGTTCGTCAATCAGACTCTTTCGAATGGATCGAGATTCCGTGATCGTGGCCTGCATCGATCGCGATGATCTCTCCGACATGATATTATCGTACGCTTCATCCTCTCACGGCGCCTCCGATCTGTGCTTGACGTTAGCCGAATGCAGCATGATCCGAGCGACTTAGTCGCGAGGGAAGCTTCCCGATACTGAAAAGTACGGCTGCCAGTTGGCGTAAATGTCGAAGCATCACCGCCTTAAGAATGTATTCGCCAATTTGGGGATCGCCGTGAATCCGAAATCCTCCCAAGCCGCATAACGAAGCATGTTTTGCCACGCGTTACGGACGACGCCCGGAGCTTTCGAGGTGAATAATACCGATCCTTCTTCTTTCAGCCTTTCGACCAACGAGGCGCACGCCCGGCCAAGCCGTACATGTCTCAGTAAGTGTCAACGTTCTTCTATTAACAATCGCGTTTTCGGCCATTTTTTGAATATATATAGATATATATTTTCGGAAAAAGAAGAGACGTCGATGGATTATCCACGTGTCGTAATGGAATTCTGGAAATTCATTAAATATACGCAATTATAAGAGAAAGAGTTTTTTTTTTCTTTTTTTCTTTGTGAAGGAACTACTTGCAAGTCATTTTGACTGGTTCGATGGTTCTACACCGAATCGAATTGATTACAACTGGTTTAATTTCGGTTACAGTGCTCTTAAAGAGTCGGGATACGAGAGCGATTCGACCCTGGTGTTCCGTCGAAAGGAAGACATCAGTCCCCTGAGCGTTTTGGAGCAGAGGCTGGCCTACAAAACCGTGCAGAGCGGTGGCGACGTGCCCCTCCATGGGCTGCGAAAACCCGCCCCAGAACGACCGAAGGGTGAGTACCTCCCTCAAAGTTATCCCTCCTCCCTTTTGCAGATCGATTTTCATTATTTTTATCTCAAGCCTGCACCCTTGGAACTAATAGGTAATCCAAGAAGTTCGTGTCGCTTAACCAGTTTCGAAGAACCGCTTCTTAATTTTCTGGAAAAATTACTCGAATTTACAACGACGAGCGAAGCTCGCATGGTAAATTATAATCCTAATTCGCTGCTCTTAATAGCACGCGCGTACTATTAAGTAACGAACTTGATTCATTACTTAATAATACGCATTAAATAGCGAATGAACGATAGAGGGAAAAAAAAGGCAAATCTGCCACGTGTGACGTTCTGAAAAATGATAAAATAATTGAGCGAAGACTGACGGTGGTAGAAGTAAAAAATACGAACTTTTTGGCTAGCCGATAAATCGTTTTTTTTTTCTCTCGAAAAATTGGACGACGGGCATGCGTTTGATTGTTGATCGATCGTGTGCTCTTGCCTTCTTGTTCGTTTCCTGTCTGTATGGGTGATTACTAATGGTGCACGTTTAAGATCGATCTTCCGCATGGGTATTGCGTACCATCGAGTTTTTGCAATCTGAAAGCTTCGACCACGTCGCATCTCTGGACGTATGCAAACGCTTAGCGTCGCTGTTTTGTGTTTGTCACGCCTCGACGATGAGTTTCGAACGCGAGTCAACCGGTTGTCCGTCCATTGACGTCATGAAAAAAGGAACCCGTCGAAATTGATATCGCGTTTCGTGGCGGACAAACACAATACTGGCGAGAGATACGCGGAGTGATTTTTACGAAGTTGTCGATCAAATTTTGCTCGAAGCCCACGACGTGCCTCCTATTCCCAATGTCGCCCCACCAAATCGGGGACGAACGATAAAATTTGATCGGCCGCGGAATGATAATCACCGCGCTCAACGGCTTTGGAAGATTTCGACCATCGATCTCACGTTTTCCAGAACGAAAAGCAGCGATGCACGATCTCCTCATGCTCTCTCAGTACAGCTTGAGCGCATACTCTCACGAGATCCTTTTTTTTTTTTTCTTTACAGCCAGCAGAATAAGCGTTCGTCCACGTATCGCTCATATTAACGGGATAAAGTACAATGCTGCGCGAAGTTCGATGATGCGCGTAATGGGAGAACAAAGCTCCGTTAATAAGGAAAAGAGCTCGTGCAAATTTTTCAACAACTGGGATAAACCGAACGATAATTGAAGAGGTAATCGCGATGAGTTCTCAAAGCTCCCATTATTTCTTCTTCCCAAACGTTATAAAACTTTTATCCAACGAGCTCTCCCCTTGCTCTCAACCTCGCGGAGTCGCCGCCGATAAAATATTTCGCCCGCGCAGCGGATTTACGAACTATCGTCAAAAGGGAGTGTTTTATGAATCGTTCGGAGTATCGCGGAGATTCCCACGGAGGGAAGACTTAACGGAGATTTATCCCTGCAGTATCTCAATCCGATTTCAGGGAATATTTTCTTTGTTTCGGCCGGCCGAACGTCGAGCGAGATAAGTGGACGGACGCTTACGGGGCTAACTCTGTATAAATCTCACGAGGGAAGCGCGCGATACGCGCGTCATCGATTTCCTTCATCTCTTCCAGGCGTGGCCTACATAACCAGTAATGTGTATAGCGCGAGCGATAGGATGCACCTTTTTGTCATAGGCGAGGGAAAAGCCCCGTGTAAAGATTTATGCCACGTTCGAATACACGCCGAATATCTTCGTAGAAATTCGACGATAAGTCTCGTCGTTCAACTTGGCCCTATTTTTCCTATTTTCTCCATAATCCTGACGCATGCGCGTTGCGCGTTAACACTATTCCTACCAGCCGTTTTCCAGACGGATTTAAGCGTACTAAATATATCCTTAGAGAAAAAGAGGAGGAAGAAAAAATGTCGATGGATCGATTTATCGAAAAATCTCAGAACGCGCCTCATAGTTCTACGATTTTTCAAAGAAATCACGGTCATTCGACCAGTCGTGGTGGGAATAGTGTTAAACCGCGTTATCGCTACTTCTGGATATATTAGGAATATAAATTTCAATTCCCCCTTTGGGTGAAATTCTACTGATAGATAAATATAATTAGCTGCATTTTCCCAATTTTGCTACAGAAGTTTGCGGGATTAATTCGTCGATGTAAAAAAAAAATGTATTTGCGCGATAATCACGAAGGTGTATACGGAGATATTTATATTCCCAAGACTATCCCCGTTCGACGTGTACTCCAACTTCGTGCAAATCCTTGGGAGGCTGACTCGCCGTAACAGCGGAAACTTGCATCGTATCGCTTGCGCGCCTTGCATCGCCGGATCCGTAGATCACGTCTTCGAAAGAACAAACCAAATTGTCCGAGGTGCACCGAGCGAACTCCTCGTAAATTACACGCGGCACCGTTCTCCGCCAAAGGTTATCGATATTGGTGCTCAGTTCGGTTCTCTCTCAAAACTCCCACGATAATACCATCTTGACCAGCGGCGCGAAGGAGGGCCGACTACGACTTTCACGATTTTTACACCCTCCTCGAGGGGGACCAGCACTAGCTTGTATGACATTTCAGCTTTTCCCAGAGTTTTTTCTCTCTCACGGTGAAAGGGTTAACTCGTCAAGCACGATCGACGAGCTCTTAAATATTTTATAACAATACGATCTGCACTTCGGTAAACGCTACTGGCGCCAAAGAACGACGAACTGTGGTACAACTATCGCTATTACGCCCCTCTTAAAAGCGACAGCACCAGCTTCGATAGGATTTTTCAGTATCCTCCAAAAGTCTCACGGTGAAAGGGTCAACTCGTCAAGCACGATCGACGAGCCCGGTTTTCTCCTCAAAACATTTCAATATTAATCCAATCTGCACCAGAACCGATGCTACTAGATCGGAAGAGAGACGACCACAATTCTCACCACTTCTGCGCCCCTCAAAAAGAACCAGCACCAGCTACCACGAAAATTTGAGCTTTGCCCAGAGTTTCACGGTGAAAGGTTAGAGATCCCCGAGCCCCAGCCAACGCGAACCCACACGAGCCCTCTGTCCACAGACGACAAGGGGATCGAGTTTTTCCCGATCTCGCCTACCCTGACGCGGATCCGCGTCCACCGGCAAATCTCCTCCTCGATGATATTCTCGCGATACAAACGATCCGTCCCCTCCTTGGCCTCGTCGATATCGCCCCTCTGCGGCATGGAGTGCCGACCAGCGGCCCCCAGACAAGCCTCCTCCTCCTCGAGGAACATCGTCCAGCCTCTAACCAGGCCGCCCTCGCCGCCCAGAAGAAGATCCTCGCGCGACAGCAAGACCCTGAAGCTCTACTCCAGGAACGTGGAGACCACGAGGTCGAGGCACGAGCAGTGCTTCAGGGGCGCCTCGAGCATCAGATCGCTGAGGGAGAAGTTCTGCAGCAATCTCGAGCGACAGAGGCGAGCAAGGGAGCAGTGCATCGTGACCGCTCGCACGTCCTCCAGCAGTCCTGTATCCACGAAATCGAGGTACAGCTTGGATAAGAGAAGATCGGAGCCGTGCTTGTCTCGAGGCCTGACGGAGACGGGAAGGTTCAGAGCCTGTTCCTCCGCGTCTCCATCCTGGAGAGCGACGAGGGAGGCTTGCGCCCTGAAACCCGAGGCGAAGGAGGATAGGAG
Organism: Ampulex compressa; assembly: GCA_038496175.1. NCBI lineage: Eukaryota > Metazoa > Arthropoda > Insecta > Hymenoptera > Ampulicidae > Ampulex > Ampulex compressa. The sequence continues at coordinate 53,199 of JBCFXI010000575.1, read as the reverse complement.
TTCGAGGCTGAGCTCGAGGCACGTGGCTCCCTCGGTTGGTTCGAGAGGGAGAGAGTGCTTGGCGGAGAGCGCGCAGAGGAGGAAGGAGATCTCGAAGGGGCGCTTGACGAGGAAGGAGCAGGAGGAGTCGTCGAGGAGACTCAGCAGGTCTTCCGCGGATCTGTCGTCGGTGGTGGATGGTAAGAGGAGTCCGCAGAAGGCGAAGGACGCTGCGCAGACGAGGATTTTGCCTTCTGGAACTGTCGTCAAGAGCTCCACGACGCTGTATACCTCGACCTTGCCGAGTGGAAAGCAGAGGAATCCTATGGACAAGTCTTTGAAGGTCGTCGTGGCGATAACCTCGAAGGGCCAGGAGATTTTGAGGAAATCGGAGCCCAAGATCGTCACGACTTCTTCCGCTTTAAGAACCTCCTGTAAATCCTCCTCTCCTCCGACGCTTCGAAGGAACATGTCCAGCGAGGCGAAGAAGCAGAGAGCTCCCGCGAAGCAGCAGGAGAAGTTGGTGAGCAGCAAGGAATGCCTTCGTTCCGTCGCGTCCTCCTCCTCGGAATTGACCAGCGAGGCTAACAAGAGGAAGCGACCGCGCGAGAAGCCTCAGACGATCGTTCGATCGCCGATCAGAAAGCCAGAGACGCTGCAGATCGATCCGGAGGGAGGCAGGAAGAAGGTGGAGCCGAAGAAGCGCTCGAAGAAGTGTCCGGAAATCGCGAGAGCGAAGAAACCTGCGATCGGTGAGAAGCAAGTCTGCCAAAGGAGGGAGAAGGCTAACCTCGAGAATCGAGAGCCGAATTTACCGCGCGAAGAAGAAATACCGCGTTTGACAGTGGAAGTCCTGAGGAAGCATCGAGAGGCGACGAGGTCCGACACCTTCTTCCAGAATCTCTTCCTAAGGAGCATTCCCTCCCCGAGTTCCACGCAGAACAGCGCCTTGAGAAGATCCCTGGTCTCCGAGAGAACGAAGAAGTACCAGGAGATCACGAAGGAGAATTACAGATCCGAGCCCTCCTTGAAATCCCTCAGCGTGTACTTAGCGCAGAAACGACCGGTTTCGAACTCGAGATTCAAGACCTGGGAGCGCGAGAGTTTATCTTCCAGAAGCTCCAGTCCTTGCGGAGTGAGGTCGGTCCTGCAAAAGGTCAGCAGGTTCGACAGTCTCTTAGGCATCGACGAGTTCGGCTCATCCGGTACACTGCACGAGAGTCGAAGCCCCGATTCCATGAAGGAACGACTGAAGGAGAGGAGCTCGAGCGAGCCACCCTTGAAGACGCTCCCGGAGAACACGAAGATCGAGGAATCCGATGAGAAACGACCTCGCACTCCTTCCCCTGGCGTTTCCACCGATGGTAAGCGGGTTCTGGGCTGGAGCTCGAGGAAGATCAGGGCCAGAAGCGCGGGCGAGGTCGAAGACAGGAGAGAGAGGTTTGGCTCGAACCTCTCCTTGGCCAGGAGCGCCAGTTCCGTGTGCACCTCGACCCTCGATCGCGAGGAGTATCATCGTTACGTCCTGGAATTGCTGCATTGTCGCAGGAAATCGAAGCGATACAAAGACCTGCGCGACTTCTACTCGAGCCTGGAGAGGATGGGGGAACTGGAGAGGACCTTCTCCTCCACCGATCTGAGACCAAGATTGAGGAACGAGGAGATCATCGACTACGATCGATGGAAGATGGTCAGGTCCAAGGAGAAGGCCGAGCTGGAGCTGAACGCGCTTTATGGGAAGCTCAGAGCCGTGCAGAGGGACAAGGATTTCTTGTTCAGCACCAGGGACTTGGATAAGTACAAGTGGCAGGGGGATTGCGGACTGAGATGCAAGGAGCGCTCGGTGGAGAACATTCTTCAGGGGTTCAAGAAGCTGCAGAGCGAGGAGAGCGAATTGGAGAGTTCGAAGCGCAGGGACATCTGCTCGAGGAAGGACACGTACAAACCTTTATGGAGAGGAGTCTCGGTGGTGAACGTGGCGAACACGATGCAGAAGAAGGCCCAGGGCGAACAGGACGCGGAGAGATCTCTGGATCATCCTTCTCTGCAAAAAAGTCTGGGTGGTAGCAAGAAATTCTGGAGCAGTCTGTCCATCGAACAGGTAGCAACGCTGAAGAAGCAGCTGAACGAGATCTATGGAAGCGACAATCTCCAGAAAGCCTCTTCCTCAACGACGCCAAAGCAGGAGGAGCCTCGAGAAATCGAAGAATTACCCGCAGAATCCAGAAAAAGCTCTCCCCTGTCCAGCTACGAGATTCTCGTTCCACCAGAATCAGAATTCGGGGATTTTCCAAGGGAAGAGGGCAAAGGTCTCCACGTGCGCTGTCACTCGATGATCGGGACAGACGAGCAAACCATTTCCACGGATCCGAACAAAACCAACCTCCAAGAGTCCACGACCAAACGCAGAGGCTCTATCGGCCAAGGAAAAACGCTCGAACGCTCCGATTCCGAGAGGAAACCCTCCATGAGCGAACTCGAGAAGAAGAGATTGTCCTTGACCCTGGGAAAGGAGGTGCTGGACAAGGTGACTCAAAGAAGACAGTCCATTCCCCTGGCGCCACGCGAGACCAGAGGCAGCATAGCCGCTGCCTTGGCAGCCACGAAAATCCCACGACCATTCCTCTCCCCCAGCAGCACCTCTCCCAGAAGCTGTTACTCCCTGGAACCAACCTTCGGCTCCTCCAAGGAGAAGAACGACTTCCTACTGGTCCTCACGCCCAACGACGAGAGCGTGTCCAGCAAGCGACGAGTGGAGAACGTTTTAGAGGAATGGTCCAGGAAACCGCCACTCCTGGCCATATCCATGCCAGATGGCGAGAAGCTCAGGCCGATATCCATGGCATCGGGCAGCGAGATGGACAGCACGACGGGCAGTTCGGAGACATCCGTCAAGACTGTCGTTCAGAGAAGCATACAGGCGGAGCAGGTGCCCAAGAAGATCGAGTTCTTCGAGCAGGTCGAGAGGAAGGACACTTCCGCGGCTCCGCGCGAACCTTCCAGGGGAAGGTTGTCCTCCTCGAGGAGCTTCGCGGATCTGAAGGAGCTCTTCGGCGAGACCCAGATCGCCAAGTACTGCGGCGGAGCTTCCTTCAGGTCCCGCAGCGCGAGTCCCTGTCGAGGCACGACTCGCTCCAATTCCTCCTCCTGCAGCCTCGAGAGCTTTCGCCACCGCAGCGCCTCTCCGGACCCGGAGCGCTACTGGAGGGCGTACTTGAAGCTCGCGAGGAACGGCACCGTGAGGAGACTGAGGGCCAGATTCGAGAGCGCGGAGGAATTGTCGACCAGGACGAAGAAGACGCAGCCGAGGCGCTTTCAGAGCGACCCGGAACTGGCCAGGTGTCTTCTGAAGAAAATCGACGAAGGGAAGAGGGACTCCGGGAGCTCGAAGGAGGTCCTGGAGGGGATCTTGAGGAGGCGACAGGACGGAAGGAGGATCCCAAAGGTGCCCTTGAAGCGCACGGACCTGTCGATGCCGAGGATCGACGTGATCAGCAAGACCGCCGAATTGAAGGACTCCGTCTCCAGCACGAGGACCTGCGACAGCAGCAGGCGAGAGGAGACGAAGGAGCTGGAAGCGAAGAGACCCGTGGGCAGGATGAGGAGCAGATTCGAGGCTGGCACGTCGATCCTGGGGGAGATGTTCACCTCGTCGCCGGATGTGCACGAGTTGAGGGACATAGCGCCGTATCTGGCGGGCAGCTGGGTGGCGCACAGGTATCCCAGTCGTCGGGACAACACCAGATCGCTGTCCTCTCCGCCCGATTTGGAGAAGCGGGAGGTGTCTTCGGGATGCAAGGACGTCACTTCGATGATCCCTGGGAGGATGAAGGCGCGAGGCAAGGGAGCTCCGTCCTCGATTTTGAAGCCCAAGGAGATGTTCGCGGATCAGGCGTTCGATCCGGAGAAGCACAGACCCAGGTTCAGGTACCAGCCGCCACCGTCGCCCAAGGCGAGCAGGAAGCCCGCCTGGTGCTCGCCCATTCCTCTCTACACGGCCAGGCCGACGGTTACCTTCGAAGGTCTGCATCCGCGACGGACCTAGAATTGGCCACGATTCTTCTCTTCGCGAGACGATTCGAGAAGGACGGGTTCATTGACTCATCGTCGTGGTGGAGGAAAATTGTAAACGTGGACCTGTTCTTGATTTTTCCATATTCCGGGCGATCGTAGATTTTTGTTGCTTACATCGGGTTTGTGGTATTGTTTGAAGATGTGATTGATAAATGTTACGAATTTGATGGGCGAATATGTATGATGTATGAATTTGTAAAATTTATAAATTACGCATTGAAATAATACCGTGAATCTGGGATGAGTAGGACATTTTGTGCGATTGCTCGGAATGAATATGATCGTAGATGTTTCTTAATTGTTACTGTAACGAGGTAATTTCCTAGATGTCCCTGGTTCTTGTCACATTTTTTATCTATCGTGGTCCACGTTTATTTTATTCTTGATGATAATCGAGATTTATCGGCCCGCCATCGCGATCAAAGAGGATCGAGGTGTATGTGGAACAACGCGAACGATTTTCCGATCCATTACCGAATTGTTCCTGTTTTTTTTTTTTTAATCACGAAGAAAATTGAGATGGAAAATAGATTCATCGGGCGGCTAACGCGACCGAGACAAACTGCAAACTGCGTGGAACTACGCGAAAGGCTTTTTAATCTATTAGCAACTTGGCCGCGTTTCTTTTTTTCGCTCTCGAAGAAAATTAAGACTAAGGATAGGTTCGTCGGCCGAACCAACGTGGCTGAAACAAATTGCAAACTACGGAGAACGAAGTAATTGACTTTTTAATCTATTACCAAGTTGTCCACGTTTTTTTTCTCCCTTCCAAGGAAAATTACGATGAAAGATAGGCTCATTGGCGGTCCTTCGTGGCCCGGGCAAATTGCTAACTATGTGGAATGACGCGGACGCCGTTTTGATCCATCGCTGAATTTTACATATTTTTCACTCGCGAGGAAAATCGTTGTGAAAGATAATCGAAGGTTCCATCGATCGCCGTACCTAGCAACGGCTAATCCCAAATTGCACGCCACGAGTTGAACGTTTTTTAAAGCCACTTTTTTGGTACTGCTTTTTCGAAGAGACACGCGAGGATAGTGACGAAGTCCAGAATTGCCCGCTTTTCTCGCGTCGAAGGACAGTTTGCTCGCTTAAGCGTATTCACAGGACCATGGAGAATTCCAAGTTACTTTTAGCACTTCGTATCGCTTCCCAGTGTGTCCATCAATTACGCTCGACGTCGAAATCGATCGCGGTTTTCCCTTCCAAAAATAGTTACAGCGAGGAGTAGTTGGAACGTTACACGTGTCTGTACGCGACAAATACGTGACGGGCATATTGCGAGTTATGTGTATCAAATAGTCAACGCTTATGTCGAATGGGCCGACCGAGCCGTATAAATATTTAAACCAAATTGCAAACCACTACGTGTGCCAATATTGATTTCCCAATCCATTAACCCGGCCGTTTCTCGATCAAGAACTTAATGGAAATCATGCTAGTCGATATGTTAATCCGCAAATATCCTCGACCGTAACAAATTTCCTCGCCAGACTCGGTGTTTTAGCGACGAACAGCCTTTCGAATAAAAGCTCATCGGAAATCGGGATGACGAACGAATCGATCGTCTTGAGTACTCTTTTTATTTTTGCCACCAAGCGTCGTCGATCTTTGACCCGACCGTTTTAAAAACGACTCGTATACCTGGGACTGTTTTTACGTAGTTTTTTTTTCAATACATTTTAGTCACATTTACGTGTTTTTTTGATCAACGTTTTATTCAAACTCGCACGATTTCTGTAACGAGTTTTGTTATGGATAGCAAGGGGATTTATGTACCGGTGCGATTTGTTGCAAAGAATTATTAAAAGAAAAGGCAAAACGTATATCATCGTGATTGATACAAAACGATCGGACGGAAGATATTTTGAGCGATGGAACCGATTTTGTTTTTCGGTAGCAAGGAAACACGATCGGTACGGGATAAAAAAAAAAATGACGGCGAGGGACGAAACATGGATTTTTGAAAAAAAAAAATTTATCGCATAAAGCGTCGCTGTCGAATGCGATTCTATGTATCGAATTACTTTTTCCATCGTTCGCTCCAGTGTAACACGAGCTTCGTACTTTTTAGCAAATCAATCGTTCCACGAGTTTTTCCACTCGATTCTTTTCTCGCGCTTTACGCATCCACTGCGTGAAAAGAGTCCCAGGTGTACTTATTCCCAGGCCGTGTCTATTCAAAATTCCTTCCGTATCGCAATTCCTCTCTCGACGTATAAAATCGATCGCTTTTTCCATTTTTTGTTTATTCATTTTTTTTTGTTAATTTTGGACACCAACCACCCAGAGATACGAGTATGAGAAACTCCATCGGTCCATCCAATCGTTTACATTATTTTATTTAGTAGTTTTTTTTTATATAACCTAGGACTCACTATTTAACGTGGATTTCTTACCACCAAAACCACCGTATAAATATCACAAAAAAATTAAACTCAATTTTTTCACGCCCTTTTTCATATTAATCTTCAATTCACATCAATTTTCAAACCTTAAAATAACATCACAGACGAAGCGAGTAGCATTTGAATTTTCATTCCAAACGTTTAATCCATAATCTATAAAATAATTAGGGCCACGAAGCAGGTGGCAGTGAGGACTCCTCTAACGATTCCACACACCAAGTGGACATTACGAGGAGGTAACGCGGATGCTCGTGTTTGACCAGCGACATTAATTCTTATTAAACTCCAATCTTCCGGCCGTAACTCCGAGCCTCCATCCGCCACTCCACGGTGCCTCTGATAAATCGACTCCCTTCCTCGGGCCAAAGACCGACAGAGACATTATCGACCTCGCGAAGGTAAACAAAAATCATGGCGCACGCTCTCCTTGCCCGGCACCACCGGATGTGACGTGGAAAAGGGCGGAGATCCTCGCTTCCGCCGCGACGGAACCGATTGGACCCCCCACGCTGGATCTCGAATCCCGGATCCCTCTATGCGAAGTCACCGAGTTTTGCCACACGTACGCCGCAATTTCGGACCTTTTCAATCCAGCCCAGGCCAATAATACAGTGGCGGATTTACGGTCTTGGGAACCCGCCGCGATATATATATTTTTTTTTTTTTTGAGGGACTCCTCGCTCTTGATTCTCCGATGAAAGTCTTTGATAAAGGGGTATTAGTTGATTTAGTTGGACGAGTCACTGTTTCCTCGTGGTTCTGATTATAATATTGTAATATATAATATTATTATATATATAACGAGTACCAAAGATTTGGAAAAAATTCAGAAAGACGAAACGAGAAGTATAGAAGACAATATAATATTATGTTAATATAAGGAATATTTGATTACCTTCGTCGGTTGCCATTATCTTTCTTGTCCCTTCGTTTAGGATATATTTGGTAGGTTTGTTTTACGGTGTCGATTGTGAACGACCAAGGGGCCCGGCAGCTCGTAGAAACGGTCTAATACTACTGACAGGAATGTACCGAACCGAACAGCACAATTTGTTCCGTGCTCAGCTCGGGGTTCCCTCGCTGTTGCGACAGTGTAAATTCGCCCCTGGCAGTAAAACTGCAGAAGTTCTCGCGGTCGGGAACGATATCGTCCTCGTTTATTCGGTGTGTCTCTCGATATTCGGTCGCTGCACCGATCGACGAAGGCGCATCGACGTTTTAACACCGGAGCTGCCGTGGCGATCGAAGTAACGAGCCTCTGATTTCATAGAAAAGGTTTCTAAAATTTTGCGAGGAGTTTTCGAAGAATTTCCATCATTTTATCGCGATATGAGAAGGATTTAGTAAATGCATTTATTCTCGTGTTTTGCCCCTTTTTCTATAGATGTTTATATGTTTAAATTTGGCGCGATTACGACCGGTAGTTGTAAAAGTAATATTATTTAAACATTTTTTCTTGCATAGTTTTACAGCTGTTAGATTTTTATAACGGGTATCGTCTAAAGGAAATCCGTCCCGAAATAATCGAGTGTATAAACGGGCTAAAATTACATTATCGCACATTGCGATTCGCGCGAAATTAAATAGGGAAAGACGTGATTCAGTGGGAGAAAAAATGGCGATATTTATTTGGCGGGCTAAATGAACATTTCGAAAAAGCTCCCGAAATATTCAGAACGAAATTTCCGTAACAACCCTTATATTTACACACCCTATCCAGTTTGATACCGCTGCGCAAAAACGACGTACGTAAAATAACGATATTTGCTACCGCTCTACAAAAGCCATTTTTTGCTCCAAAAAAGTTTTCAAACAAAAAGGTGTTCCGCGCTAAAGGGAGGGCTGAGTGGTAAAAATAAAAAGGGGGGAGCACAATGTGCGATGGCAAACGTCAAAGTGCTAATTAGAAGGCGGTATTTTTCCGCGCGAGCAAGGCGCGTCTCTCGAAAACTCGATGGGCGCTTATCTGTTCGATGATGGAGCCGCGAAAGGTCGGCGAGCAAACTTAATGAAAAAAACCGCGTAAAAGAATGTTGGCGAGGAAAAAGTTTCGGAGGGATAATGATCCGTCGATACGACGTTGTCCCCGTGAAGTTTGTATTTTTTTGGGGGGAAAAAAGAGAGACGAGCACCAATATCGATAGTCGCTGAACCGAAGAGACGAGCCCGGAGTATCCTGGTGGTTCGACGAGTGTTTGCATCGTTGTGCCGTTTTTTTTTTTTTGCGTTTCGTCATCGATGCCTGTGGCGCGGCTAATTATTATTTTCATTTTTTTTGGCTCATCCATAGAATACTCGAACGCACCCCCGCCGCCGCCAAAATATCAGCACTGCAGAGACGACCGCCAAGGTAATGCTACATTGCTAATCATATTATTATTTTACGCCTTCATTACTACGCGACTTCGCCCCTCACCTTCCAGACTTTCACGGTCCACGAATTTCTTTGGTCGTGCACGTGGAAGCTGTTTGCGCATGATGGATTCTTAGTATTATTTTCTTCCCACGTATCGATGAATTAGAAGTAGCTTAAAAATGTTTTGAATACGAGCAAACTCTTTGACAGTTTAGCATACGAGTCTATGAAACACCGAAGTTCGAAAGCCTTTGTCGAATGTTAACGAGCAAAATTACGAAACTTCACGTTGCATCCTCCCGTTTCACGGGAATAGTTTGTTTCCTTTAGAATCTCAGAATTGTTAACTTGTTTACATGTTATCCTATCGGTGATTTGGCATCGATTCTTACTACATCGATGAGTTTCAACCAAATATCCTCACGCTCTCGATGAAATGCACTTGCTTCTTTATCGAGAAATTTATGTGACAAGAGAAACGCTAAAATGGTATGTTACGCGATATCAAAAGCTCGTGGTTTTCCATCATTATGTTATTGCATGTAAATGTCTATAACGATCTATCGTCATCCCGTCTTTCCCTTCTTTTATTTAAGCCCTGACCAAATATTTATAATTGTATCCAAATGTGTCCCTAAACTAGCTGGTATTTATGTCAAGATTCAATCTCGACACATCGATTACACGCGATGGAGAAATAAGAGACGCGCTCGATTCCAAGGTGCCAGAACAAATTGCATCGAGCTAAGACGGAGCATGTAGGTCGTTCGAGGTGCATGCGTTAAGTGCATCCGTAGGTGCACGCTGAAAGACTGCGCGCGATCATTTGCCGATGAATCACGCATGGGCTCGATTAACCCCTCCGATACCACCGAAGACTATAGTCGCCCAACGTCTAACAGTGCTCCATCGAAGACCATAATCACTCGCTTCTTCATCCAACGATTTACACCTCGCTCCATCACAACAACTTTTTTAGCCTCATCGTCAGCGATTTTTTCCATTTCCTGCAATTCCGTTTCTTCGCCTACAACGCGTGATTCGCATTACCTTGCAAAGATGCAGGGAATATGCATCCAGTAAACCATCTGGACGCTATCCAGTAAACCATACGTCGCTTAATACCCACTGGTTTATGCAGCACCGCTGTATCCGCGATTCCACTGTGCGTATGGCGAAACCACAGTGGCGAAAGGGACACGGTGGTATCGAAAGGGTCAATGCGTTTCAGAGGGATCGAATCGATCCGAATGCTCGATCGGATTCGACGGAATCGTTTGGCCTAATGAACTTCTCGGGCTGCGCTCCCTGCGCATGCCGAGTGCAACGTTGCGCGCATCGGCAAAACGTGGTTAAACGTTTAATGCCCTGGCAAATATCGCGGCGGGGATTAGAGATATCCGAGGAATGCTGGGAGATTCGATGGGAAAATGGGATATGCATTCGCAACTCCCGTGGGATACGGGAGGATTAATTATGCGGTCTTAAAGATACAAATTGCACGTGATTTGTGGTATCGTACGCGGGAGGCTTATTGATGTTTTTTGCTTGTTTATCGGTGGAATGCGCGGAGATAAGATTGGAAGTTGAAGGTATCCTCGTGTTCCTTGTGAAATGCGTTCGAATAAGACCGATCGTTTCTTCCTCCATGATATAAAATATTCTGTAAAACAAAATATGTATATATCGTTTGCCTGTACGAGGTCTATTTTTTTCAAATAGACGTGAATTTTATCCAAGCACCTACCAAAGACTCACTTCGCCATTTAAAAATCAATCCTTTGCTATTGTAATCGCCAACTTGCACGGTTGTTCGATCATCGCCAGGTTTTAAGCGAAACGAGGATAGCCGTAGATTCGAGCCATCGGCGATATCGCAGAATGAAGCGATAACTCGGCCGAACATGCGAAACATCGTAAACGTTCGCCTCTCCCGGGATGGAATTTGCGATTGGCGGCAACGTAATAATTCGAATTATGTAACGGCCGTTATTACTACATACGACCGTGGATTTGAACGATATAAATAGGAATACATTGACATTATACCTCGACGACGTATCTCGGTCATCGCGGTTCGAAATAAACGTGACTGCACTTAATTCCGGCGGGATGTATCGACGCGTAAATGACACGCTCCTAACTGCGACGTTGCTTCGCTAATGTAACAATGGATAGGCCGTATCGTCGTTATCGTTACGCGCCATTGTTGTTCGCGGCTTTAACTGTAAAATACCGCGGCCGCCCGACCCGTACTAAATTTACTTTGATCATATCCGTACACCTTCGCCCACTCCACACCACGCTTGGACGTGTTAACGCGCACTTGGTCCATTATATCCCACATTTTTGTATCGGATTTCCATATTTTCTTCTTATCGAGCGGAATGCACGGTACGGCCGACATTACGTTGGGTTCACATTATCAGCAGGCCTAAGGGATTTTACTGCTCCTCTTATCGCGAAGGTCGGCGAATGAACTTTACGCGGTCCAATTCTCATGGTTAGGCGCATTTAGTTTCGCGACGAATATAAGAGGATGTGGTGTAATTTGCCGTAACAGAATAAGTATTACGCGATATCAGTCCGACCGCGTCCACTTTCGAGTTTCTTCATTTATATCTTCACCACGTTCGTCTGAATCGTATTCGTATCGAATCAAGTAGAAGCTATGATCGAAGTAATTTTAAAACCAGCATTGGCTGTAATTTATAGTTAATCTAACGCGAGAGACATGGCGAAAGACGGCACCGAAAATCGCGTGCTTCGCGTACACGCATATACGTATACGCCAGTTTTGTTGGCGAGCTTTGAGCTTCGTACGTGTACGCGTGTATATAGCGGTTTGATTAGCGAGCTTCGTAGTCGAGGTGGTCGCGAACAATAAACAGCGGGCAGCGGATAGGGGACGAGCCATCGCAAAAGCGATGGTTATCGTTCCGTTACGCGATCAGTATGTGTGACCATCGTTCAACCGGCGCCACGGTAACAAACTCATCGTCGTGTTCGATAAACGTCGACAGTCAGAAAATGCTGCGGCAAAGCCCGCCGATAAAGCGGCGCGGATCGCCGAGTCTGGCGCACGCTCGGCTTCGTATATTTCTCTTGGACGAGTTCTTCGTTATTGGATCGGGAAGTTGAAAAAAGTTCTTCGTCCTTTCGAAGATCGCGCGGGCCCGTGGATCGGCGTCAAGGTAAACCAAAGCTTGTATTTCGTAATGCGACTTGGCGGACGTCTTTCTCGCGCGTAATAAAGTTCTGTTATACGAATAATTGTTTTGGCATCTATATTGTGAAACGTGGTCCATATATATGTATATATATACAAATCACGAGGATATTTAAGCGCAGTGTATTTTAATTGTCCTACAAAACGCTTGAATTATTTTATTCGTATATGGTCACATTCGATTTTATAACGAGTACGCGTTATGACCATAAGACCGATACTAAATCTCGCTCTTTTATACAAATTTCGTTTCGATTACAAAACTACGTATTTACGAATGTAACATACGTGCGCTATGTCTATATATCTATCACGATACATACGCTGCACGACGTATACAGTTGCTATAAACTAAACGGTAATGCACTCGTAAAACTTTCGAAGGCGTGACGTAATCCCAGCGATAACGAGGTCCCTCGATCGCCGTTCCACATTCTTCCCGCTTTACGGAACGCCTCCGCTTTTTTTCTTCCACGAAATACCGCGCGACACGAAGAAAAACTAGGGATAAATATAGAATTCGCCGTCTCGATGGAAAGATTACGAGGCGCGGTCGCGTTATTATCGTTCGAGGTGACGCCGCGCGCGAGGTATTCTTATCGGTGACACAGGATGGACCACGAACTTCGAAATAACTTCCGAAGCGCAGGAAACTGACGCGAGTGCAAATCGCAGGGTGCTTTGCCAAAACCGTGGCTCGTTGCGTGTGCCACCGTATTTCCTCGTATCGTCGCGAAGCCCACGTATTGCATATGCATAACGAATGAATAATCTCCGGCGCACCGGCGGCGTCCTACGTGATTTCCTTCCTTTTCCCCCTTTTTTCTTCGCCGAGCGTAATTTCGCGGCGAACTTCGCGACTGCGGGTATTATTCTTAAGGTTTGCCTCGTTTGTCCCGCGAGACTTCCGCCCTTTGACAAATCTCCCTTTCGGCGACCGTACTTTTGGACAAACTCTCCGATAAAATGTCTCGAACCTTGACGGACCGTTATACGTTTTTTTGGCATACCCAGCACATTCTCGTTTGAAGAAAAGATAAACACTGAGCGACTCTTTGCCGATATCCATTACCGTTTTATCCTCTTTAGAGCTTGAGATTGTACGCGAAGGGATACGAAAGCGCGTAGTGGCTGAGGAGTAATCGCGATTACAAGCGATATAACGCTAAAATAGTCGGGACGATGAAAATAACAGCGCCCACGATCTATAGAAAAATCAACGATGTACTTCGTGTACAACGATTGTACGAATGTACGACGATTACCAGGCGTAATACAAAATTCGGAAAAAAATGTATATACATGCACGCGTGCATGTCGTAGATTTAAGTATGCCCGAAAATCGGCAGAAGCGCTAAACGTTCGATACGCTCCGATTTGCTAGACACGCGAGGAGGAAGGGAGAGCGAGCGAGAGGGAGAGATGGATGGAAAAAAGGCGACGGAGCAAAGTACGCGACGGGGACATTGATTATGCCGGGGCTTATCTAATCTCCGGCAATGATTGATGCCGCACGAGAGCTCCTTGCCGCGGCAGTTTTCTGGATAATCTCGTCGGTGCAACGGCTAGCGAGTCTCGTGTCTCTCCCGATCCCGACCCTCGTGCTTTTAACGTAACGTCGCGCAGCATCTTTCTTCCCCGGGCTCCGACGAGCTGCTTCTTTGATCGTCTCAAAGATCCCCTGGAATTTGAATCTTTTTCTTTTTTTCTCATCCTGTGATCAAAGTGAAAAGCCCCTGGCGAAGGAGCGATAAGATTGTGCGATGAGGAAAATGATACGAGAAAGTATACCTGTAATATCGGTTATCCGTTGAATAGTTTGCGATCGAGGAAGAATTTGATGGGTGCAAAATGGAAATTGTTAGGTTCTCGTTAAGAGGATTAGCGTCGATCGTTTGAGCGCGAGGGAATATCGAAGGGGATTAAATCCGTCGGTGTCGGTGCTTGTGACGCGTTAATATCGGCTAATTATGGGCGTTGTTTAATGAATAATCCAGTGCGACGATCCGCGGGTATTTGGCGTTCGAAGTTTTTGCCATTGTCTCGTGGATCGAAGTTGGAGGCAGAGGCGATTAAGTCATCGCCGCTATCTCTCGAGTCGCGCTAATTGGCCGTTCGACAAGGTCAATTTCGTATTGACATTGGAGATACGCGGGGCTACGATGAATTAGATCGCTCCGAGGCCTATCAAATTCTATGGAATTAGCAATCGCGACGATAATTCCAGTTTACGTCGAGGGAAGCCACGTGGAAAATCCGATAGGACGTGCGTGAATTCTTTGTCGGAGCGAAACAACGTCGAGATATATTGGCAATTCAAAATTCAAACCTGAAAGAAATTCGAGCAAAGCGAAAGTCCTTGGTTCCTTATCTTGGAACTCGCCGAAAATAGGCTCCCTTCGCGCACTTTTTCTACAACAGGCGCACTTTGTCCCGATCGAGGTAATCGTTAGCTTAGTCAGATTCTGCACGAGGAGATTTCGCATAAGTGATTCACGGCCTGGTGTATTGGTCGATGACATGTCGTCAGCAAACGGGAAATTCGACCACCGCAATTGCGTCTCCGATACGCGGAAAAAATCGTCATTTCCTTCATATCGGTTTCGGTCTCATGGTGAAACTTCTTAGCGACTCGGTTTAATAAAAATCATTGCCTGTTATGATACGTCTAAAGTTTGTATAAATCGTCCTTGAGCCGATCGTTGTACACCAAAGACCAAAATAATAACCAGGTGCAATCTTTGGATAAGCATTTTCTGAGGCGTAAAAGACGTTTATCATGCGGGAAATACTAATTAACCCTTGAATGCACCATTCTGAACCAAATCCGTAATGGACCAAGAGCCTCTGGACGATCGATCGATTAATCGTTATCCGCGTGAAAGTCGCTCATTACGAAGGAAATATCGATTAACCCTTAAACCTGTATCTTGAAATTAGATTTGCAGCGTCGATCCAACGCGAAGGAACGATAAGTTGTTAAAACAGGGCCAAGAATCGGAAAATACGGCGACTCGCTATCGGCATCGGTGTTATTGGCAATATACCGAAGCGACAAAAATTTATGAGCCAGATAGGGAGGAGCGTTCGTACGTTATCCCTAACATGAAGGCCTTTCGATAATATCGGGAATATTTATGCGATAGTCAAAACAACAAGGTTATTGTCGCGTTATCTGTCGAAAGAAGCGAGGGACTAACCTTTCGACACGGTCGCGCAATATTGCCGTCGACGTCTCAACCGAGTCCGATTAAATTCAATCGAATCGAGTTTGGAGCCGTGTCGCGAGGATCCGTGCTAAGAATAAAATCTCGAGTCGATGATAAGCCGAGCAAAAAAGTGAATTTCGTCCAATTATTCCTTACGATTATGAGGGACGATGAAAAGTTATAATAGAGCTTCTCCGACGCCGTTTACTCTTCGAGTTACTCCGCATTTTTCGGGTTATTTCAATGGCGTTATTTTAAGAATTTTGCGCGCGATATAAACAAGCGGGGCTTTTGATATCGCACAATGTATAGGATGTTTGCGAAGGTTCGTACGCGTTGGAGGATCGGGCATGGAATTTAAATGATCCGTCAAGGTTGAGATTCGCGGACAGCCGGAAGTTTTATTACGTTCGTTTTGCCCCGTGGAAAAAGATTCTGCACTTATCGTGGGATCGCGTATTTAAATGCTGCGCATGCAAATCGAGTTGGTCGTAAATTCGAATCGGGATGAAAATATGTGTGACGAGCTTTTGGTTGTCGTACCAAAGCGTCAGGATTTTTGCACTTTGCCAGGCGGAATTCCTACATACGCGATTACGATTCGAAGCTTTTATTTCGAGTTATTAACGGTAGATGGTGTATTTAATACGCCATTATCCGTAAGCGTGAAATTTACCGTTACTGCTCAAATAACGGATGATGTATTCGCTCTTCTATTTTCTATGCACCGAACCGTAAGTATTACGGTTTGGATTTAATCGCGCCGATATTTCCTTTATCCTAGTGCCAATGGACATTCCTACTCGGTCAGCCTGTAGTTACGTTCAAAGGTTAAAATTGGTCTCGAATCGTACGCGAAGTGGAGCGTAACGAGGAGGAACAATGTCGAGGCACTCGACGAGTCCGCGAATAGATTTTTGGAAGCGAACGCTTATGGAGAAATTGATCAATCATTTCCTACGATTCGATCTATTAAATCACAATTTAATATTATAATTGCACAGTATCAACATGATTAAACATTCCCTCACCAGCAACGACAAAACCTAATCTCACTTGACAAACTAGCCTCGATCGATAGATAGCTGCTTATAAGAACAATCGGTTCTAAATTATCGAAATGTCGCTAATAAAATTTAGGATCGATCTGCACTCGCAAAAAAATCACGAAAAGTAGTGGACCTTGAGAAAGTCGAGCTGATATCGCATGTTAAGTTAAAAAACTCGCTCCAAAAATACGCGTAAAAGCCGAGAGGTCAGGATTTGACCCGCTCGTGCGAATGTGGAGCGCATCGAGGAGGAAGAAGGTCGAGACACTTGGCGAGTAGGTTTTGGTAAGCGGGAGTGGGAGCGCGAAAAGCGGCGAAAGAAACGGTGGGAGGTTCAGACGCGGCACGCACGTCTTACGCGGCAGAGCCTCTAATGACAGGTGTTAAGAGGCACCGTTAACGATTGTTCGCCAAGTGCAATGCGTCTTACGCGTACCGCGCCTCGATCTACCGGTTCGCGTCGATCCTCGATCCTCGCGCCACTCGTGCCCCTCGATTGCGCGACTTTGAACACCATGCTCGAACCAAGGAGACTTTGGACGTCGAAATAGAGCCGCGAGTGCGACGAAGACGAGTGAAACGTGTTGCCGGAAGTAGCGTTGGCATCGCGAGGCAATACGACGGTCCGTTTTACGTCGACGAGTTCTTCAAGGCTGAATCTTCTCGCGCATGTCAGAGCCAAGCGGTTTGAGTCGCTGGAAAAATACTTTTTTACAATTTACGTCGTTGTCTTAAATATCGCGTAGTGATCGATAGTATTTTTAGACTGATTTTTGTATATTCTCGCCTATCGTGGGTTAAGATCAAGGGCGAAGATAGTGGTTTGGGTTATTTTTAACCGTCCAGTGTCGTGAGGTTTGTTCGGCTTTATATCGATGTACTTGGTTTATCAGAGACGAGGGTGACGTTAGTGTGAGAGGATCGTTTGCCTTGTAAATGATTAACGGCTTTTAAAAATTCAACCTTATCGCACACACGCGGTAGTTAGCGCGTATTCTCAGATTCACGCGTTCTATATTTCTTCGCCTATTCCTTTTTTTGTCGAGATTTACGAGCACCGCCTCTCATCCTTAAGGCAAATGTTACTTTCCCTCTTTCTGGTAGTGGCATAAACGTACGCATAAAAAGAGACCGTGGATCAATTCCATATCTATTATTATCACCAGAAAAAAAGAATTGTCCGAATCTACGCATAACTAATCTCGGAAAACAGTGCGGAAAGGGGGGAGGAGTAAACGTTTGGCCTCGAATGAAAAATGATTTGGCCACTAAGTGAATTAGACAATGGAGCCAACGGTTTGTCAGGAAGTTGTTGTATCAAAGTGGTTTGATAAAGTTGGGCACGAGGCTTGGATTACCGATGCTAAAACTTCGTGCGAGTAATGGCTTGTCGAGACTGCAAGTTTATGCGGCGGGTACTTAATGGTCGACACGTGATGCGATTGCGATCGGCGGCACGTGGTGCAGCATGCTGCTGCGGAGCGAATATTATTTACGATCGTATGACAATCAGCGATCAAAGTGCTCCATTAAACTCTCCTTCGAACCTGGATTTCATTCCGCGTAAAAGAATATGTTCGGCGCGAGTTTGCATAAGCCGATGTTTACGCCTCGGAATTTAAGAATGAACCGAGAATAAAGTTTGTGCCGAGTAAAGTGCGGAAGGTTACCGAGAATTTTCGCGAGACGCGATAGTCGATTCGTGCGACGTTAAAGTTGAATATCGTGCGCGTTTAATTACACGCCGATGATGTAATGGGAAGTTAGTAAAATATGCGATACACTGTTTTTCCAAGGACAAAAGAGTATAAAATAAGTATCTTCTTTAAACACGTTCATTTTTTTTATTAATCTCTCAGGCCGACTCGTGTATATTTCTTGAATCAGTTCAATGGAACATTTCATTACAACACCTTACTAAGACATTTCTTTTTTGGAGAAATTTGCGTTAAATTTTACTTGCATTTTAATCAAATCGTTCCCCAAATCTTTTTAACCAACTTGGTATATTTTTTTTTCTGGTCTAAGGGGATTGAGGGAGTTCCTATTATTATCGCTTTTAATACACTTCGCGTCGAGTTTTATTTTTATAATCAGCCGTGCCAAGGAATTCATCGACATTATCTTGGCCGCTTTGGGAAATTAGTAGAGAAGATTAATTAACAGGATTCATTCTTGGAACGACTCGGGCGTAAATTTCTCCGAGGCACCGGGCATTTCTGGCGCACGAAGCGCAGTAATTCATGGTGAAAATGTTCCCCGATAAAAAAGTGGCTCGTTTCTCGCGCAAATATACAATTCCAGTTGCACCTGGGGCACCGTGCCTGATTTGAATAGAATAATGGCCATGAGAGTGCAAGTACCGGCTTTCTCGGGGGAGGGATTCGTCGCGGAGTCTAACAAAGTAAACGCACTTCCTCGGGTTTAATCTTTTGCAACCCGGCCGTGCTTCGCAATTATAGGCAGCTACGCCAACGTAAAAGTCCAAGGAACCTTGTATAACGATCAAAACACCGTGGCACGGTTTCTGTAAATCTCAAATAAGAACAAAAATACCGCTCGAACGATGAAAGATGGAAGTAATAATTAGAGGTAGCTGTGATAGTACTAAAGTCCAAGGAACCTTGTTGAACGATCAAAGCACCGTAGAATGCCTTCCGTAACTCTTAAGTAAGAAAAAAAAATATCGCTCGGAAGGTGAAACGTGAAAATAATAATTGCAGCCAGCTGTGAGATTGTACAAAAGTCGAAGCATTCTGTAGAATAGTAAAAATATCATTGGATGGCTTCTATAAGCCTTAAATGAAAAAAAAAAAACGTTTCAAAAGTACAATATTTTTGAGGTCTTTAAAAACAATTCTCCAAAAAGCTTCGAAATAAATACGCGAAATGCATTTGCAGGATCGAAATACGAGCCATTTATGTTGAAAGTGGTGAAACTCCAATCTTGAGAAATGGAAGAGAGTTGATAGTTTTAATTGGACGTAGAATGCTCTCTTTTTGTATCCCAACGATACTTGCATTTGTCATATTGCATACAAGTGGAGGCTGACAAATAAACCGCGATTGCGATAGAGACTCGTCGGATTTAAAAGTAAACGATTTAAAAGTCGAGACTTTTCCGGACAAATCTGGATGCATCGACATCGTATTCATTGGATTTCGAGCTTAACCCACATCACGAACGTAGACGCGTCGTTGTCATTCCCGACATTAAAGAAGGACGAACATTTTCCCGGATCGTCTTCCTTGCATTCTTACGAGGAAACTAATCACCGTGGAATAGAGAAAGTGTTGCGGCTATCCCACCTGAATCCGTCTTGGTTAATTGTGCCCTCCTTAATTGGGAATTAAAATGCACCTACTTTCGCCCAGTCCAATTAGTCTCTTCCGTCGATAGTCCCATCGATATCTACGAATTGGGCTTCCCTTTTACCATCTTATCTCTCACTCGAAATAATTAAGGTCGTTAAAAGTCTCGCAAAGTTTTGTCCGTGAACCAAACCGATTACTACTTTTTCGCGTATTAACGATCGATCGATTTATCTATAATACGGTTTATTTATGATCATCGATATTAAAGGCGTGGAGAAAATGTGTCGAGGAAAAAGATCCGTCATTGGGTATCGAGATTTTTCATTTAAACAGCTAGATTATTTTTCCTTGGATAAGATACCGAATTAAGATAAAAACAGCCAGGAAAATTTCGTTATGGTTTATCTTCCGCGCTTTCCGAGAGCTCTCGAGTACATCGGATATCGTTAGGATTTTCTTTGCTGGCTTTCCCGCGGGACGAAGTAACCGTAGATCAAAGGATTAAAGTCCGCAACTAATATTACGTCCAGCGTACAAGATCTGTCTATCGCATCGTTTCCGCTTTCTGGTTTCCATAAAATGAAATTGGTTACCTCTGGAACGATTAATTTCCGGATGCGCGCGTATCAAGACTTTCGCGTCTCTTTCGATTCCACTTTTCTCGTCGTAGAGGTATCGTCTGGTAAAACAAAATCGTAGCTGTAATTCGTTACTCTAATATATAGGGTTTGCACTGCACGCTTCCCTATTCGTAAATTGAATTCATCCCATTACGTTTTACGGATGAAATTCAGAATACATGCAACAATACTCGAACGTAGAACGATATAAAATAGCATATAATAACTCGAAGTTTTTGCTTATTATTTAAAAAAATGTACCATCATACGTTGTTACATATTATAAAAAATGCGTACACATTGTGTACGCAAATTAATTTATTTTCGTTCTCTCGCCGTTGTCCAAGGTAACTTTGCGTAGATATTCATTAACCGATTATTTCAACGAAGCGGATCCACGAAAAGGTGAATTAAATTTGCAAAAGGGCGAATTTGGGTAGGAAACCCGCAAAGCAAGGAGATTAGGAGCCGCAAAGCTAGGACTCGTCGCTCGTTACGATCGACGATATTAATCACGAGCGCCAAGAACGATCGACGAATTCGTCAAGCGTAAGACTTCCCGTCACGAAATAATGTTTCCACAAGCAACTACCGGTTGCTTAATCAAACTCTCGCTTTCCAATCCTACTGGTGCGTTATCACGTAATTAATTCCGTCGGTAATCGAAAGCGAACAGGTGTGGGGCACCGTAACGCCGATGCTCGACGGAACTTTACCACCATCCTAGATTTCGCGAAGCCGTTATATCGGTTTGGCGATCGTTCCCTCGCGAATTTTCCTCGAGGCAGCTATTAGGTGTACTAACTGTGCTTCAGCGGTTTTTTTTTTGGTAATTAGAGCTGTATCGTAAAAAACAACCGATTATACATTTACGATTCAAAGTATTGTCCAGCGTTAAATGCGAAAAAGCATGGGAACGAGAGCTATGGTCGATGAAAATCAAACGGGCACGATGACCGTCAATAATTAAGATGTTTGTTAAACCAGTTTCGCGATACTCGACGCTCGCAAAAGAAGAGCGATTATACTTTGATGGAATTTTGAGGCGTTCTTAAAGGAAAATTATTTTTGTCCAATTCTCGCGATGCTTTAATTCGTCTAATATCGAAACAAAGGAGCTATGTTTTCCGAAGCGTGTTTAAAAAATCACGGTGCACAATTTCGGTTATTAACTTATCATTATTCTATAACCTACACCGATGATAAATCGACATTGTATCAACTTTTCCATTCGATCAACCAAACCGTAGGAACCGACGAGTCGATAGATTCGAGGTCGAGGTGTCCGTGAAAGATAGGGATAATCAAAGCAATCGCGGAAGTGTACCGTTCCGCGAGCGCCATTGCCGTTCATTTGCATTTCTGTAAAACTCGAGGATTAATAACTCATCCCGGGCATTGTGGCTTTTCTGAGTTTAATAAAGTTACGATTCCATTCGGCCACGCTCTGCTTAACCGACCATTAATTCCAACGTTTCGTTTCTGGCCGCTCCTAACTGTTTATTACCGCTTCTGATTCATCTTTTCAGCTCCGCTTTCGAGTTAACCCATTCGCGACGGCGAGCATCGCTCTCTGGCAGCCACCGGAAAAAAAACGCTCGATAACCCCCGCGAATTTTTTACCCCGAAGACCACGCAAAGTGCGCGCAACGAAACTCGAGCTGGCCCGCGTTTAATTCTTCTCCGCCAGGAGCAAAACCTCGGTAAACGCGGACACGCCCAAAACTTTTCCACGTATTTAAGCGACAATCGTAACTCGCCGCTTTCCGCGAAATTCGCGTACAACGATCGTTAAATACCATATTCGATTCTCCACGAGTCGTATCAAAGCTCCTTTGTCGCTGGAAACACAGGAAAGCCCGCGATGTAAATACCCCGTACATTTTTTTTTTTTTGCAAAATCGTCGAACAAATATTCGTTGCTGAGCACTCGACAAAAACCGATATTCAGGCACGATATCCCCAAATATCGCATTGTTCCGCGTAAAAACGATTAATAATAACCATCGCGCGCTAAGCTTCGACATTTCCGGGAATACGATCCCCACGAAGAGGGGAGAAAATCGATGCGGGGCGATGCGCGATCGAAAGGCTGGCGGAAAAAAAGGAGGAAGAGAGAAGGAAGAGCTCGAGCAAAGAAACGAAAGGCGGGTCAGGGCGGGTTAACGAACGAGAAATCGGTGGAAACGACTCCTTCCGGGGGAGCAGCGCCGGGGATGGACGGGCCGATATAATCGGGCGAATGAGCGAACGAGCGAATGAGCGAACGAGCGAATGAGCGAATCTCCGGCGATGGTCGTTAGGAGGGGCAGAGGTAAAGCGAGCTGGCGCGTTGCCTCGTCGATCCGCTGGCTTTGAAAAAGAGGAAAAGAAAAAAAAAACGCCCGCGCCTCCATTGTTTTCCCGCGGCAGGAGACATTGACCTCTTTCTCTGTAGGCCACCCGGAAAGGCTGAACGAAGTCCCCTTAATTCCGCCGATCGGACGCTCAGATATGAGCCGTCTTTTCCTTTTTCTTTTTCCTTTTTCCTTTTTTTTTTTACCGCTATAAGTCAGTTTGTTCATCGATCCTTCGAATGCGGGTAATATTGGATTTGGGACATTGATCAACGGTTCGTCTATTTGTATAGATGCTGAGATGTTTAAGAGTGTGACATCCGTGTCGAGCCAAAAATGAATCATGTCGCGTTTCTTTTTTCTTTTCATAATTTGATTTCGTTTCGAGAATGAAACGACACGTATATTTCAACGCGATTGGATCGCCGATATGTAGGATTTTTGTGGTCTTTTTCATTAACTCCAGGTTTCGACCTGCCAAGGAGCGATCGTTGTTTTAGAAAATTGATGACTTCCTGACGTGGTAATCGAATGACCAGCACGCGAGTGGTCGACAGGTTTGGTAGATGTAGGGTCCGAATTCTTTATGATTCCAAACAGCAGTTACATATTTAGCGTCGATGGTCGGTGTCGGTGACATTTCCGTATTTGCCTTCAACGTAATCCGAATACAGCAGAAGATTCCTTATATAATCGAATATAAAATTAACAAACTCTTATGACGTTTGATCGTGAATTGCCAATATATCTTAATACATCACGATAAACCGAATCGTTCCTTCTTCAACGCAGATCATTAGCCAGATACGCGCGATGTATCGCACAAACTTAAGCTTTTTCAAGATTCCAATTTAAAGGACAGAAATTTAAAAAAATTCCAGTTTCATTTCTCGCATGGGAAGTCAGTGTTAGTGGGAATCTCGCGCCTGGCCGAGTGAAAAACGCCGCTTAAAAATGCCGGGCACGCCTTTAACGCGAGTGAAGGACCTGGAAAAGAGTTCTCAGTGGACGAGTCTCGCGAGTGACATAAACAATCTCGAAAATCTGTGCCGCGCGAGTGAGCGACAGATCGTCGCGCGTCGAAGCTACGACGAAAGATCGACAACGCGAAGAGCGATCTCCGCCTTGACGGAATCGTACATCAGGATGGACACGACGCAAAAAAACTCGAACAACGTCGTAAAAACGGATGCATCGAACGATCGGCGCGTGGAACAGCAGAGCTTCAATGGCGGATCCGTAGCGCGAAGGACTATTTGTAGTTTTCCAGACTCTTACGCTTGCACGGATGCAGCGATAAATGCGCACACCGTTTCAAACGTGGATCCATTGAATAACCAATGGATCGTCGATCACAATTCCAACAAACGATCCGCGAGACACTGTTACGATGGACCGAATTCGAACAGGGTCGTCCATACGTTTGGAGAGAGCAAAGTTTCAAGCGTACATTCTAGAAGCAAGGAGCGGAGCATCGATCTTCGAGACCGCGCTGGAAGATCCACGACGCGGAAAACATCGAATTTCCCAGAGGCCAACGACGTTGTTAGTCTGATGGAGAAAAGCTCGTACAATACCTTGAACGTGGATCCTCGAATCGAACAATGGACGATCGAGCGTCGCGACTACAAGGAGCGCTCGACAGCGGAGAAAATACTCGCAGTCCCACTCGAGTTCAAGAACAAAACGCAGAAGAATTCGGTCCCGAACTCGAGAGGCCAGCGCTCGATCGTTCGACAGGAAAATGCCGATGAAAGATCTCGAAGGAGGACGTCGATCGTGGATAAGAAATCCAAGCACGTATCGTACATAGATTCGAGTATCGGCGATAAAACTGACCTTCCATCCGAGCCAATCGATAGCCACAGATGGAGCTGGAAGCCAAGAACGGAGTTCGAGAAGAATTACTTCCTGGACGAGTACAACCGCGACTACCTTCCAGTCGCCTCGACCAATCCAAACCTTGCACCCTGCCCTCCCACCTCGCCTCAAAACCAAGTCCTCCAGGATCAAAGAAACCCGCATCCTCGAAGAAATCCCACCGAAGAAACCGTGGAATCCTACTGCAGCTTCGATCGACTCCCAAAGAGACTCGAGTTCGATCGCAATTACGAGACGCGATTCAGCGGTAGCAGGGAGAAGCTCCACGAGATATTCGAGCACAACAGGTACCTGAGAAGGAAATTCTTCGCGGACATGCCGAGCGTCCAGCAGGAGAGCGTTTGCAGCGATCGAAAGAAGGATGGCGGCGAGATCGAGAGGTGCGGCGGCCCAGGATTCGGCAGTACGGAGACCCTGACGAGTCAGAGCAATCAGTCGTCGATAAGCAGCGTGAACGATCGAAAGCCTCGAGGAAGGTCGAACGAGACTCCGGAGCTGCTGGAGGAGGACGGGTGCTTCGTGGATTTCTCCAGGGGAAACGTCGACGCCTCGAGGAGGAGGAGGAGGAGGAGGGGGGAGGAGTCGAGCTTCGCGGATGATGGAGGAAGGGTTTCGAGGGAGGGTGGCAAAGTTCTGGTGAACATCCTTCCGGGGAACGAGGTGTACGTGGCCCGGGCGGTTGGGGCGGAGGGCGAGTCGAGGAATTTGGGGATAAGACGGGAGGATAACTTGGAGGAACGAAGGAAAGTCCAGGAATGTCGAAGTAGCTTTGTCCATCCGCGGCCTGCCGGCGACGTCGAATCGAGTGTTGGCCCATCAAAGTGCCCGGCCAAGAATTCCAGGAAGTCCTGCCACGACATTGGGCGCGAGACTGTGGTGGATCCTCCGTCGGAGGGCGGAGTGTATCCGGCGAAACCGATGAAATACGAAGGTGACTCGAGGAATTTTGAAGAAGGACGAGAGGGCGAAGAATATCCAAAGACACTGAGGGATGCGAATCCTGGAGCGTCGGGTTATCCGTTTAGGACCTCAAACTCGAGTCCCATCGATCCCAGGACTCCAGAGAATTCTTCATCGAGAAACGAGGTGTTCCTGGAACACTCGATGACGAGAGAAAGCTACCTGGAAAATATCGAAGAAGAGCGCGATAAAAGTTTAAAACCACAGAAGGACAGCCAAGGCTCTCGAAACATCATCTTCGATCCTCGCGGAAGATCTCAAATCGAGTCTAATCCCCGTGCATCGAAGCACCTATCCCAAATCCCATCCAAGTCCTGTCACGACATTAATCAAACTCGCGCGACCACCGACGCCTGCCAATATCGACTCTCGGATTACAATCTCGAGGGTCCGAGGCTTCTTAAATGTTTCGAGTCGAGGACGTCGAACGTACCTTCTCGACCTACGCGACTCGATCGATCCCCCGCCAACGAGGCCCCTCCTCCGTCCTCCTCGAGGTCGAGGCCTTTTCACGCCCGCAGAGATCTCCACAAATCTTTGCCAAACTTATCGACTCGAGACCATCGACCTCCTCCCCGCCCCTTCTTCGATTTCGATGGAAATTTGTCCTGCGGATTCTGGACCGATTACCAGATCAAGGAGAGCCCACGGCCCGCTCGGTCCGAGCTGCTGCTGCTCCAGGAGGATCCCTGGGAAAAACTCGACGACGTGTTTCGCAAATCGGAGGAGGAGGGGGAGGATCTGTTTGCGGAGAGGAGCTCAAAGGGAGCTGCAGGGGATAATGAGAGGGATCCTCTCCCGGAATCTTGTTTAAACAGGAAGGTGGAAGGCGGCGAGGGCGTCTCCTCGGTCCGAGTTTCGAGCTCAAAGAGGATCGCGGGAGACAAAAAGCCCGACGAGCCCCCGGAATCGCGTTTAAATAGAGTCGCGGAGATCAAAGATAACGATTCGCCCCTGGGCTCGATCGCGAAGGGAACCGCGAGGGACAAAAGGCCTTGCCGCGTTAGCCAGGGCTCAACGCGAACCAAGGACGCCAAAGTCGTCGATTCACCTCCGGAATCGAATTCGAACGAATCCACGCCGATGGAGAAGGACGTCTCGTTTCGAGAATCGGCTTCGAGGAGAAGCGCGGAGAGGAGGGAGGTTAATCTCCCCCAAGAATCGCGGTTAAACGATTCCATGGAAAACAAATCCACCAGCCGAGCTCGCGAATCGCGATTTAAGGACACTGTAAACGGCGAAGACAAGGATCTACCCTGTTCTACATCCTCGAAACTGATCGTAGAAGAGAGAGATACCCGCGAACACTTCGCATCCCACGTCCAATTATCCCCATCGCCCAGCACGGTCCCTCGAGAACCATCGAGAAGATCGAAATTCGGCAAGATCCCGCCTCCCCTCGATTTATCAAAGGTGAACCAAGAGTACGACGTCTTTCGAGCCGAAAAGAATCACCTGAACGATTACACGGTGGACGTGACCATCCTCCGCGACTACGACTGTCCCATCGAGGGTCTACTAACGATCGTTCGCGAGGACTCCAAGGATCTTCAATACCCCAACCATCCTCCGATCGTGGAATCCAAGGATCTCGAAAATCCTACCGTCTCAGACTCGATGGTCCAAGGAGTCCAGGAGTGGAATCCTTGTTCCAAGCAACCCAGTGGAGCCTCGTGCCTTGGCAAAGGGAACTCCTGCCACGATTCCAGACCCGAGGAGGAGCTGCAGTCGCCCCAGCTGGTGAACAGCTGCAAGAACTCCGTGGCAGATCTGCGCTCGATCGGCTCGGAGATCCGTCCACGGCTGGCTGGCCTTGGGAACGAGGAGGGAAACCGCGCAGGTCCCCTGCCGGATCAGAGCAGCGCCGGAACTACGCTTCCATCGGTCTACGGGCCAATACCGTACAGTCAGTAAACCTGCGCATAATTTTCCCTGAAATCGCCCTCTTCCTGCGCCGCGCATTAATCGCCACGCCGTTAGCTCGGTTTAGGGACGGCTCTAAGCCGCGAAACGGTTTGGGTACGTGCCTCGTGTAGTGTCAGCTGGAAGCCGGAATACACGACTATATTCGTGGATCCGTGGATGTGTAGAGGTTTTGCGCTCGAATTCTAACCGTTTTTTTCTGCTGGAAATCGAAATCGAATTTTTTACACTTGAAATTTAACCACTTGGGAATCGAGTTTTTTTTAACGATATAGAAGCGTGGGATGGGTGGTTATTACTTTGATGGGAGGATTTTATTGTGTGTATGTAATTATAGTTGAACGTGGAAGAATTTTGATCGATGGAAAAGAACGGAGAATGGTTGTTTGTAATTTGATTTGCAGAAGGATGAGTGTAAAATGCGAGATCTGTACTCGAGGGACACGCGTCTTTTTTATTCCTCGGATGTCTGGTATTTTGTGAGGTAGAATCGTGGAATCTAACGTTTGAGCGGAGAATGAAAAATGGACTGTTTTTCGTATGGATTCGATCGTAGGATTATAAGATATTTAAATGTCGCACACTTTCTACATTTCCACGCTTAATTTCATGTTGTGCACGCGAGAAGTCCGATTTAAACGGCGGGTTCTGTGACGGGCGACTAGAGTGATCGATGGTTAAAAATGTAGTAAGCGAACAAACTTGAGCGGTTACAACATCTCGGTAGGTAAAGGCCCAAACTTCCGGAAGACACACGTTCGAATCCGGGCCATCAGCCCTGGATAATTTTCCGTAACATATTCATACCATAGACCCGACAGTTCGAAACCCACCTTAATCCCCTATAATTCACGGTAACTCCCAAGTAACGTTTCGCCAACGAATTCTACCCCAAACCACTTACCGTTATGCCGCAAATTTAAGGATTATCGTAAATCAAACAATTTCTCTGCACTTGCCAAGTCAATTTTCATTACTCGTATCTTGGAAATGTGAGATTCGATTCGGTGCTCTTCGAAGATATCGAATTTTCGTCTACGGAAGTGCGTGATACACTTCGAATTTTGGAAATATATGCTATAATTTTCGGCAATTTTGTTGCCGTCTCTTGAGTTATTTAAAACTCTTCATAGCGTTGGAAAATTATTAATGCGATATATCAAAAAATCGCAAAACGTTAAAAGAAAATTCGAACCTATTTCGAGTAGAATAAAAGATTTCAGGCTGGACGATCTGCCGAAGAGCAAAATGAGCCGCGAAAATGGCGAAACATTTTTAAAGCGATATTATAAAACGGAAGAACTATAAAGTAAATGAGTCAGAAGAGGGAAACGAGCCACAAAACGGGCAAAGCAGTTATAAAGCGAAATTATAAAACGGGAAAACTCTAAAACGAAATTACAGAAGGAAAAAACTATAAAGGAAAATTGGAAGAGGGGAAAAATTATAAAACAGTATTATGAGAAGGAAAAATTTCAAAGCGGAATTACGAAACGCGAAAGTTATAATGCAATTTATGAAAGGTCCATATTATAAATAAAAATCGTAAAATGCAGAGATTATAGAGCAAAATGACGAAATTTAAAGATCATCGTATCGTTAGTATTTTATTGGACGGGGTCAAGGACTCCTTGGTATACAGGCAGAATTGAATAAGTAGGGAACAGGCGATGTATAGAAAAACGCTAATAAAAATAATAAACGGAAATAAAAAACAACACGAGCGATCGAACTAACAACGATTTTTGGCCGAGTCCAGCCAACGGAACGGGATACACATTATACAGGTTTTACACTCCAAACGAACTCTCTTGGAAATCAAATTCGGTCTCTCGCGATTCAAGTCCTTCAAAGACATAAATACACCCAATGCAAAATAACGAGCTTTCGTAAAATGCTCATCGATCAAAATATTATTTACACATACGCATACACACCGTATACACATATTCATTTATAACGACTGCGCTATATTTACAAAATAACGATCGCAATCCATAGGAATAATAATTCCAACAGAACGATCAATCGCATCGACCAAACGGTCGTTATTCGAAGAATCAAAGAAAATATTCCTCGCCCCAGGAGATTTTAAAAATACTTTTCCGATAAAAGAAAAGAATTCGATAACGAATAATCTTTTTCACGCCGTTTTTCTTAATACCATTTAACCCACCACCTTCATCCTTACAATCTCTCATAATCGATTCAATTTACCTTTATAATTCAATCATTCTCAATAATCGACATAACACCGAGCGTTCACATATTACTATTACCCCGCACAAAAATAGTCCATTCGTTCGACCAAACTTCCAAGACTCTCAAAAAACACGCAAAAATGAAAAAACGAGCGTCCAATCGGCCGGTGGACCAAACTAGAACTTCCAAAACCGCGATATCCCAATACAAAACTCGGCCAGAGCGCGGAGCCTCGGAGGGAAAAGGCGAAAATGAGAAAATTAAGGGAGAATCGTTCGGTGGGCCGAGCGAAGCTCGCGAAAGCGCGATATCCCGGTGGAAAAGCATCGAAGCCAAAGCGCGGAGGCTCCAAAGGGAAGAGGCGAAAAGGAGAAAACGAGCGTAGAATCGGCCGGTCGGCCGTCGGCCATCCGCGCCGCTCGTAGGCAGAGCGCGGCGCGGCGCGAACGACGTCGACTGTCCCAAATGCGCCCGGCGTCAATGGAGCCTGCGCGCCTCTGGCGCATCGACAATTCCTCCGCGAGGCCGTGCACCGCCTGCCCTCGGTTTATCAGTCGCGTCATCTCGGTGCATCCTAACGGAGCCCAGGTCGAGCGTGCCGCGAATCGCGAGGGGAGCCGCGGTCGTCGTCGAAGAGCGAGAGCCGCGGGAAGATCGACGCAGGCGAGCCCGGTAAGTGTCCAGGAAGTATCCTCGATCGATCCGCGGATCTCCCTGACCGATGGCGACCCTCGGCGCCGACCCGACGCCCACGACGGATCCTTCCATTTCGCGCTACGAGCCTCCATCGAGCCTCTCCTCTCTTTCTTCCTCTCTACCTTATTCGCGCGAAATGGACGTCGTCGTGGCTTAATAGAGCGCGAGGCGTCCTTACGAGGCGGTTGCGTTAGGCATGCTCGGATTTCCGCTCTCGGCCAATTTTCCCGATGGTGGAACGCGATCCGTTCTCTCGATGCCACACGTTTGTTGACGTTGCGCGACGAGTTCCGGTGTTAGGGGATCGAAGGGCCCGGGGAAAAGGAGTTTTGGGAGGAGGACGAGGAGGAGGAGGAGGAGGAGGAGTGGTGCGTGGAGATTGTCGGGAATCAAAGGGTTAATGGAGCTCGGAGTGGGAGAGCCTCGATTAATTCCGGGCCTCTTGCGGCGATACGAATGGTCGCTTCGACGCGGGGAACGATTAGTGTCCATTGGCGTCATTTTGTTTGGACGCCGGATGCGGCGAGGATGGATTTCTCTTTTGCGAAAGCGGGACCCGGGAAGGGTAGGACGCGGAGGGTATTTATTTTTACGATTCTTCGTTTAGTCTGCGCGCTCTATTTCTCGTGTGATTTATTGGCGGGGCTATGAGAAGGTAAATACGCGGACGCGCTTGTTTTGCGCGCGGAGAAAATAAGTGTAAAGTATTTCGAATCGTGTTGAACTTGTTGCTGAAAGACCTTTGATCGCGAAGAAGGTATAAGATAATGGACGCGAGACTTGATTTGTCGAAAAAAATGTGTACATCGAATAAATCGAGAGAATCTATAACGTATCTATTCTTGTAACAAAATATAAACGAGTTAAAAAAAACTCGCGTCCTTCGAAATTAGATTTATTACAAGATATCCGTGTAAAAACCTCTTAAAATCACTTCGAACGCAAACGCTGTCTTGCTTAAACCAAAATTAGGATAAGCCGCTCCTTGTGAAGATCCTTCGCATAATTCCTCAAAACGTTCCGATGTCGATGTAAAAACGTTCGACACGATCGATAAAAAAAAAAGAATCAGTGCACCCTCTGAAATTTCGCGCGAGAAAACGAAGTTCCGTATAAAAAAAAAAAAAACAAAAAAGGAGAGGAAAAAAAGGAACGGGTATAAAACTCGGTACAGCGTGAAAGTCGATTGTAGGAGGTTGTAAACTGCGCGACATTGCTGCCAAGCTGAGCGTCGTTAGGCCGTAGCCAGCCGAAAATCGACATTGTGAGGATCCGAACTGCCCTTTGGACGTGCGCCAGGGTTGGTAGCTCGTGATATGATTTCGACGTTGGTTTTGAGGGATTGTGGGTTGCGTGCGACGTTGGGAATCGTTAGGTCATCGCCACCTAGAAACGAGAAGTGTGACGGACGAATGCAAATCGTTACTTCGACGCGGATAACGTCCGTCGATACAGTCCATCGCAAAATTTTCGATAGGCACGCGCAATTTCCCTCGCGCCTTCTCCTTTTATTGTGATCGATAAACGTGGCCGACGAGCGCTGTGCCGCTTTGATTTTCGAAAAAAGGGGAGAGGGAAAAAAATACTTGGCGTCTGCCGATGATACTCGAACTCTTGGCGAAGGCTCTCCGTGCTCTCGTGTCGATACGACTCTTGTGTTCCTAATTATTTTCCAAGTGAGTCGATCAACGTTGCGCTCTGTATTTTTATATTTGCACCGAAAGAGAGTCACGGCTATAACGGATAACTAATGAATACGGTACTCGAAGCGTACGTGAATGTGTCACGTGCGACTTTTTAGAGGCGATTTGCGGGATATGTAATTTATTTTTATTTGCATTCAAAGGATTTGGACGAGGACGGCAGTGCCCTTGTATTGCGTGGAAATTAGAAGGTACAAATACTTACATTTGTAATTGTGCGATTTTATTAAGTTTATTTCGATAATCACGTAATACTCCGAAAGGCAAGCTTAGGTTGCATCGTTGCAAAGACCTTCTGGATTCCTACGATCATTCGCCTCTCCTGCCTTGCGTAACTCAATGGTCTTTGTGAAATCCTATTATCCTTGATCTTCTGAATGGGAATCTGAATGTGGAAAAATTGACACGCAACGCACGGGAAATGTTTAACGTCCTCTACGCTTTTGTTCAATAGCGATATCTTTTTCCAAGGATAACTCGATACGTTGAGAAGACGATGTCACGGAGTTTTGATTACAAATTTTGTAATTCTTTATGTGTAAATCAACGTTAAACTGAGATAATTTTATCTTCGAGTATTACCATACATTGCAAATATAATAATACATTTATAATACATTTATGTGTTGCGTATACAAACCTAGCGGATGAATTTTATGTATTATATTTCGTAGCCTCGTATATATCACAGTAATAATGAGATTGACAAATTCTTTATAGGAATTATCCAAATGATCGAAAAAAGAAAAAAGATTCGTGTATGGTAAATATTTAAATTTGAAGTAGTCGAACAAACGTACTAGATTAACTTTGTGTACACAACACGTTAATCACGCAACCGAAACTGATTGATATTCGATACTCAGGGAAGCCATATTTTCTCCTTAACAACTCAAACGAGCCACAATCCCAATTTGGGTCATGCCAAAGTCTCTTGTCCGCGATCCAATTTTTCTTCATTAAAGCGAGAACACTGGTTGGACGTTTCGAGAATTTCGCCAGGAAATTAAAAATATTGATAAAGGCTTAGAAGGCTAATGAAACTTTCGAGCAGCAAACACCGAAACCAGAATAATAGCGTGACGACACGAAGTCGATGTTTGTTTTTCCTGACAATGATCAAGCATAAAATTAGATACCATTACTGTTCAAAATATCAGCTTTCTGTTATATCGAGAATAAATTCTTGATAAAATTTGATTTTATCCCTGTCGTACGATATTTTCTATCGATCTTTCGTATCTTTGTGAAACCTGATACTTGTTATCCGTTGCTATAATTAGTAGATAGAATTGCCGTAGATAATTAATTCAACAATTTCTCGCCTATTGAGCCGTGGCTTTCATAATTGGCAATTTGTTTTTGACATCGCATCGGTATCTGCACGCGGTACTTTATCTTGCGCCGAAACAATTTATAAGCGTTAAAAAAGGATTGCAATCATCGAAAAGGTACTTTAATCGTGACACATCAATTTTCAACCGCGAGTATTTACGCGATTTGACGCGTATATATTTTATATTATGTTATTTATAATTCGATAGTATTATTTAATTAATAAAACAACGTAATAATGTCTACGTGGGCTGAAATGACGGTTAATTAATCGGTGATATTAATGGCTTACATGGTAAAACGGTAATCATACTCGTGAAAATGTTTATGCATATATAATACGTACAAAATTGTATTGTATTTTGCGCAAGAAATAGTTAATACTTGTGAACGTGATTTCGAATTATCAACGTCGGAAAAGTACTCGATAAACACTCGATTAAAAGCGATAATCGAGCCTAGCCGCCTTGATGGCGTCCGTTTCATTACTTCCTTAAGCAACGATTCTCCGTACGACCTGCTTTCGTCAATTGGCATTGTCAATTAAATGGCACGTACCGTCGTCTGGAGCGTCGTTTGGAATATTGAGGCGGACTAACGGAGCACGAGTTTACATTTCAGCGAATTTCCATTCGCTTCGACATTCGGAACGTGGATTTTTACATTTTGTAGCCATAAGTGGAAATACTTGTAAGTGGAAGAGATATTTTTAAATCGCGAATATGCGTATCCGCAGAATGTGCGATTTTCTAATGCGCCGGTTAAGTTGGAAGAACTTTATGCGATTGCGAGTAATATTTGGCAAAAGATTTCATTCATGAATAACACTGATATCGTTAGATACAGAAGTCTTGTGGTAAATAAATCAGAATATGATTATTACACAGAGAAGGTTTAATAACGTAGAGTTCGTGGACAAACAAATTAATCCATAATGTCCCAAATATAAAGAGATAATAAATATAGAAATGTAGTGGTTTACCAGATGGAAATCAAGAAGGATGTAAAAATGATGAAAAGTAATTAATTGTTTGTTTATATCGTTTTTTGCGGCACGAAACGAGTTATTTTTGCACTTTATGGGCGAGCAGAATTTGCAAGAATAACATATCGTGTCTAAAGCGGGAATCTTTCCAAACAACGAGTTAATCCCTTCTCGGTTCTCTTCGATTAGCAGGTTAATGTGTCGACAATCCGGTAAAGAGATTCGCGTGTTTAATGTGACTCCCAAGGCAATTATGCGGTAATAGGAGAATATCTCATGAGAAATCTGCGAATCATCTCGTCTCACGCTCCTTCCTTTCCATATTCGTTAAAAATCCATTGTTTTTGGCTCGACGCTAGAAAATTGTCCTTTACGGTCTGCAGCACGGAAATTCGGTACACATTCGTCGCTCGTTACACGAAAGGTGTCTACGCAAAATAACAAAGTTCATTCTTTGCATCGCGAATATTAATCGAACTGACCTTGAGCCCTGATACAATTTTCATGTTGATTAATTTGACTGTAAAATACCTTTACGATCAACGACTCGATTACTTAGTAACGAATCTGATGAACGATTGGGGTGATAAATATAACGATTATTGCACATCAATTATTACAAATAATATGAGAAACCGATACGTTATTACGGTGAGATGGAAATGCATAATGTCCAAATTTTGTTTAAAATCAACATACGAGAAGTGGAGATAAAGTATATATTAAAACTCTGTGTGAAAAATGTATTTTTTTCCATGGAACTTATATTTAATATAATACATATAAGGGGAACGTGATGAACGTAAAATGATATCGTAAAAAAGACGTGAATCTATGAGTACACTATAACTCTTGCTTCTCGTTTTCGAGCTAAATTTTCCACGCGTAACCTCTGGATCGTAAAAAATATGTTATATCGTTTACCACCCAGACCCTGAAATCTCATATTCGGTAAGATTACACCTAGGTAAGGAGATACATACATCTCTATATCGTATTACACGATTCAACGTCGTGCCGATGTGGTAGTTACGAGAAATATTAATGCGTACAGATTGGTTGCTTCAGAACCGAATACATAACGCAAGTTCGGTATCGCATTAAAGCGGAAAGGATCCAATCGAAAAATTAGCACAAACTTAAATATCCATCTCTCAAGTTTTAAATACAGTACTCAGACGTTTGCCAAAAACTCTGTAAATCACTAAAATAAGTAAATAATCGAGCTGTTCTTTATTCGCGGAAAAATAAAATTCGAAAAGCAAAGCGGAGTTCCGAGTGTGCTTATTTACTCCTAGAATATAAAAGAGCAGGTTGAATGTCACGGTCCGTTTTCTTCGGATGAAAGTCGAAGGATGAAAAAATGATGCGGCCAGATATTCTGCGGGAGACCGTTTATAAAACGATCAGTCGAGGTACGAGTTAGACGAAGGATATTGATTATTGCACGCGACAGCGTGCAGCACAAGTGCGTCCATAATTTATACGCTACTTCCATTTGTCGTTATGATGTATCGACGGCGATGTTTCACTGCATGTATCGTGCGCTCGATATCGATATTAATTGTGAACCGATGTTAAAGCTCCGGGGCTCTGTTAAACGTACGCGCGGGTAAAAGATAGGATCGCCAAAGCGCGTGCTCTCGTTTAACCGGGGATTCACCATATTTTCCTCTTAATCGAAAAACCTACAAAATAGAAATTGATAGAAAAAAGAATAGAAAAAAAATGCACTTTTATATATAAATTCAATTAAACATTCGTATGTTTATTTCGTATGTTTCGACTATACGTTCCAAAAGGGAACAACGCGAATCTAACTTTCTTTCCATAAAGATAAACGAATTCTAATAAGAACTCAAGATTCATAGAAGGGACATGTCTGGGGAATAGAGAACGCGTAGTAACCCTGGTTTAACCCCTTATTTCGTGACTTACAAAACGCCGAAGCTGGAAATTACAGTCTTTCCCCGAACTTTCTTCATAACCCCAACTCCAGAATAAACCGTTGCAATGGGGCAATTCGAAGGCTTGTAAGAGCTTGGGTAATTAATTTTTTCATGCGACGGTATGTATTAAACAAGTAACTTCAACCGCGCTGACCGTACAAGAGTTTATCAATTTTCTCCACTTTTTCCTTCGTGGAGCTAATCGATTTGCCAAATGAGCGGCTCGCACGCAACATCGCGAACATCTCGCTCGCTCGAAGAAAACGATTAAAATACATGGCTGCCGTGTCGCGAGCGTACCAGCCTACGGAATAAAGGATCGGAGTACAATTGGCAGCTATTAAGGCGAGATTTATGCATTGTTTCGCCGTAATTGTCTTTGGACTCTAAGATTGGGGAGTTCACTCATGCGCGTTGGCAGGTAGACGGATATATTCATCCGCGGAAACATTCCTCGAAGGGTGCTCAGACGCATCCCCCCTTTCTCGTCGTGCACCGACGTCCAACTGGCAAGCTTTGTCTCCCACCCTTCAGCAATAATCCGTATTTTCCAAGTTTCCACGTTTCAGCACAGTCTGCTCTTTTACGTCAGACCAACAACAGCAGTGTCGGTTACTCCGCCTCCGCCTCGGAAATAAACGATGCGAGCTGGGATTTAATCACTTTCGCGTTAAACCGAACAGCGGAGGATTCGGCGTGAACGAGGATTTGGCGGTATTACTTTGAAAACGCCTCGACAATTTCTCACGTTGACTTTTATCGTACAGGATTTGACGATGCGTCGAAAGTATTGATATCTTTATTCCCGTGACGATATTCATGGATGGAGGAATCGGTACTCGATGTTGAATGTATTAGTATTATAATTAAGATTTATATCTTAGGACAGATTTCTCGGATATCTTTAATAATTTCATACTTCGCTTTCACGCTTTACACCGTATAAACGCGCAGTACGTTTTTATCATAACGTTTTATCATTGAGGTTAAATTAACCTTACATAAGATTTTATCATTAAGGTTAAACAAAGCTCGATGAAGTGATATCGAGCCAAAGCGACGATCGCTTTCCACAAAGGGGACCAGCGATTCTCCAAATACTAATCGAGCAATGCGTATATTCTGCCTTAGAATCTCCGAGGCGCTATGTGGAGGGCGAGGTGACGATTCACTATCGTTCGCCAGTGCGCACAGAGGCGAAGGAGCCGCTGAGCGAGGAAGAACTCGCTCGTCGGAGCGCCGAGAACATGCGGCGCGTTTACCAGGAGGAACGCCGTAGGAAGTATCTCCAGGAGCTCCACGACATCGACTCTCGACGCCACACCGACAATTTCATGTGAGCTATCGACCCTAATGACGCACCTTGCTCGCGCGCGAAAAAGATCGGCCGTCGATGAAAACAACGCGATGTTGAGCGATACTCGAGATAGAGGCGCGAAGGTTTAGAGCGTCGGGAGAAGGTCTATCGGGTATTTTGGTGAATCGACTTATATTCGACTTGAATCCATTATACAAAGTAGATGTTAACGCGGAAGATAGAATTTCGACGATACTCGAAGCGGAAGCACCTAAGATCAAAACTCCAAGAGAGGCTCTATTATATTCGAACGATGCATTCTTGGTGGTTCGAGTTATACTCGAAAGTACGTATTAATGAAAGTAACGCAACATCGGGAGGTACTCGAGGTCGCAATGCGAGGTATTAAAGCCTCGAGAGAAAGTGTCCTTACCGCATTTTGGCGAATCGAGTTACACTCGAAGGTGTATGTTGATGCGGAGAATAGAATCTCGACGATACTCGAGGTAGAAGGCCGTAAGGTTAAAACGCCGGGAGAAACTCCATTATATTCGAACGGTTGCGGCTCTGGCGGTTAGAGTTATACTCGAAAGTGGATATTAACGAAGGTAATATTGGGTGATGGTCGATGCGGGCGGCGCGAAGTCGCGGACCGAATACTTCCTCGGTCCCCGACGTACGCAATATCGATCGTCCATTAACCCCTGGCGGTTCCACGCCGAGTCGGACTCGGCGACGCGTTTAACCCTTTCGCTGGCAAAGGCGCCTACAGTCACGCTACGTCGGCCCCTCGACGTGTACCGAAAGTGGCCATAATCGCTCGTCGCTTTTTTTCCATCCCGAGAACTATTGTAGCCCCTCGTTAAAATCTTCCATCGGTTAACGATTCTGCTTGAACTTGAAATTCCAAGGCCGATGGACGTTTTTCTCGCCAATTTATTCGCGCACTCGGGCTGGACTTAGCTCGCGAATTATTGTAAAAGGCAGCTCCTTGGGAATGCGGGGACGCGCAAAATCGGATTTCATCGTTCCGTCGTGTTTTTCTGGGTAATCCGTTATCGATTCGAGATATGTGGAATAAAGAACCGACGATTTGCATAATGGGGGGAAGTAGCAGGTGTTGCGTTGCGAAAGGGTGAGAGTTTTATCATCGAGATTTCCTCTGTACTTAAATGGTAAAAACGTGATTTAACTTGGGCTTATATATTCTTATATTTCCACTGTAAGTGGAAAGTAATGTAATTGAAAAGCGTCCAATTGACTTATAATTTCCTGTAAGGCTTATAATTTCAACTGTAAGTGGAAAGTAATGTAATTGAAAAGCGTCCACTTGACGATTATGAGATAAAGTTTAAGTTGCGAACCAAGGACGTTGTTCGATCGGGTTGATTTTTGGGACCTATTAACCAATTTTTAATAATACCTCAGTATTTACATGGTAATAAATTAAGAGTACAATTTTTTATTAATTTCAGTATAGTTTTAAGGATTGCTTAGGTGCAAAAACGTTACGAGTTGGATCGTTGGAATTTATTTATTCACGATGGGATGCGTGAAATCATTAACATTCGGCGCGTATAAGTGCTTGGCAAATTACCGTTGCTTGATCTTGATCGCGCAATAGACGGTACATCCCAAGTTATTCTGTGCGGGCGTGGCGACAAAGCTGCTGCATAATTGCGAAAATCTTCCCTGCAGGCGAACGGCCTTTGCTCGTTCGCATTCTTAAGACGAGAATTCCTGAGGCAAGAATAAAGCATCCCTTTGCGATTTGCACAATGCAGATCCATTCTTTTCCCCATCGCAATTTGCTTGCTTTATCGTCCGTTAAGCTGCCATTGCTCCGCTATTTTAGGAGAGATTTTATTTAAAATATATAATCGGAAAGATTAAAACGTGCGACTCGAATTGTTTGCAATCCGTGGTTATTTTGTTATTGTTGTTGAAAGCACGTTTCACTGATATTATGAATGCCGCGCATAACATCGATATCGATAGAAAATTGTAATATCGATTTACTTCGCACAAACGTCAAATTATTTTCGTGAACTATGAAGTTTCTATTCTTATTAAATAAAGAATAAATTTCTTTAACAAGGGTTATCAATGTCAATTGATATAACGATAGGAGAAATCGACGATAAAATCGTCCTTCGCCATCGCTCGCATAACACTAAATATCGGAGAGTACCGACAATTTTGACTCCGATCTCATTAGCGCAAGTAGTCTTTACTATCGGTCGTAAATTTTACGTCGGTCTCGTTAATAAAAATCGATTTCCTCAAAAACCTTGAAAAAGCTCATTTTATCGAGGGAATTTCTCCTCAGTCCTCATTAATATTAAATACACGATCCTACCAACCGCAAGTTCCATTTTGATCTCATTAGGTAAAGTAAAGTTCCCTAACGTCCCCGAAGAACGCGAGTTTCCAACGTCGCCAGGAGTTTTATTTCTTTTCCGTTAATAAAAAGAAACGCGAATTCGATCACAACCGAGGACAATTCGTCGCACGTCGAAGAGTTTAATTCGATTGGCAATAATAAAATCGCACACTACCGTTCGTCACGAAGAACCGAAGATCGATGTATTCCCAAGAGTTTTACCGCTTTCTCGCAATAAGTAACGTCAAATCCTTTACGGATCTCGAAAAACGCGAGTTCCCAACATCGCATTGATTTTCATCGCGGACATTCGTCGAGCCAATATTTTTCAGCAATTCTCATTGGTATTTCAAATACACGCCTCGATATCGAATTTCACATCGGTCTCAATATCAAAATATCGATGCTCGATACAAATGATCATCGTAAAAGCTGCGAATATTTATAATTAACGATCGATAGTCATAATAAATATAACGCGTATCGACCCGAAAACATTATTATACCCGCAAAATTTGATCTCCCACCGATGCTCACCCATTATTATAAATCAATTATTATTACAAATTATTATTACATCGACGTAATGACCATATTTTAATTCATACATCCAAGCCTTAGGTAGGAAATTTTCACGGTGATTCAATATGATACAAAAATCGATGCATGCCGTAACATTCATCGTACGTCAGTAACAAAACGCGATATTACGAGTATTCGAAAGCATATTTGATCGGAAGACGGTTACCACGATTAGTTCAAAAGATAAATCACTCCTCCCCATCCGCATTCTCGCTTCCACGAGGAATTCGAGCCGCACGCTAATCGATCAAATTTATTTGGCAGACCGTCGCAGAAGTCGCCGATTCCCCTAAATCGCTACGACGATTTCGTCGACGATTTGAGCCACCGTAGCAGATCCCAGGAGCAAACTCCCGAGCCACGGCTGGTGGCGCGCGCGCTCTACAATTTCGTCGGGCAATCGCCCCGGGAATTGAATTTTCGACGTGGCGATATTATATTCGTGCGGCGACAGGTGGATAAGAACTGGTACGAGGGGGAGCACAATGCGATGATCGGCCTGTTCCCGTCGAACTACGTCGAGGTGAGACTCCGTCGATCCAGGAGCGCGCCTCGATCAAACTTGCCGAACCTTCTTGCCACGCGAGGGATGGAGTTTTGTGTTTAGACCGAAAATAGAGTTTCTTCGAGGATTCGAGGAGGCGTTGACGAATCGAAATTGAGGGAACGATATTGGAGGAATATTACGTACGGACAAATAAGTGGTCGAACGTGGACAGTTTCTTTACTCTTGGAAGAAGACGAGACGGATCGCCGATTATTCTACCGACACGTTATTCTTACATATATATATATATATATTATTCTCTCCGAAAAGGGGAATAGCCGACGTTGGCGCATCAAGGGCACGAATCCCTCGAAAATCCTCGGTTTGAGGCGAACATATTCATAGCGCGGAAACGTTTCCTTTTGGTGGAACGAGCTAAATTTCAAACGCGAGTAAAACCAACTCCCAAAGTTCGACTACTTATTTCCAGGGCGTGCTTAGCACGGGCCATTTCGCGGCGCTTGCATAATCGGACAAAACTAATAAACGCCGCCGTCCCTGACTCGGCGGTATGAATATGCGCATGAATATTGAAGGTCTGTTTGTAAAATCTAGATTCTGCCGTACGATGGAATGAGAACGACGCCAAAGAAGCCGTACGAGGGCCAGGCCAGAGCTAAATTCAATTTCCTCGCTCAGACGAATCTCGAGCTTTCCCTGGCCAAAGGTGAGTTGGGGCGTCGGCCAAAACGTATCAAAGTCCTCCTGAAGGAGCGCCCTTCAAATTAGCGCCTCTGTTTGCAGGCGAGCTCGTCGTCCTGACGAGGAGAGTCGACGAGAATTGGTACGAGGGCCGTATCGGGAATCGAAAAGGGATATTCCCTATTTCTTACGTCGAAGTTATCGCAGAACCAGGCCTGAGACCGGGTAAGTCGTCTTTCGGTTTACGCGATCTACACTTTTACTCGATATGCTTTATATAACCATTTCGAAAGTCGTTGCGCGTTCTAGAAATTGGGGATCCATATTTTTTTTATCGTATAAAGAATATTTATATATATACAATATACATATTTGTAAAAGAAAATTTATATACATATATAATGTATATTATTAGCAAAACAATTTGAAAATTTTTAAAGGTCTACCCTAGAAAACGCTATCGGAGGATCGTGACAAAATATATTTATTATATCGAATAAGCATATTATTTTGGTAATTGCAATGGGGCGTTTTGTCGATACAGAAACACCGACTCAAAGCAAGCCGGTCGCTTCTCCGGCGGCTCACAGTCTTCTCGCGAACGGATCGGCCGGAGGAAAGATGAGTATGGGACCCCATCATTACATGCCGTCCATACCACTCAATATAAACACAACCCAGCCCCATTATAATTCACTGGTAAGTTTAACGCCTACGATTTATTAACCGTGCACGCATTACTTCTATCTGCGAAATATGTTAAATACGATTCAATCCAAGAACATATCCAAATTTATGGGTAGTGATACGAGGACATTAAAAGTTTCGTACAAGGCTAATATTGCGACACGAAGTTTATACGTATAATTATTTATAGAGCATTGAAAAATCGGGGCAATTTTTTTTTTCGTAGAATTCAAGGAACTCGACTTTTCCTTATAGATTATTCATGCGGCTTTGTAATTTCAGCCACGAATGGGAGGGAGTAAGCTACACGTAGCGCAACTCAACGAAACACTGCACATCGACACGCACTCCGAACCGATACCGTAAGTTTCTCTCGATCCCTGGATCGGCTTTCAAATGCCAACGAAAAAAATCTCTTGCCTTCACTTTCAACCGTTTCGATTGCGCATCGATTTTCAAATTTTCCTAGAACACTTTCTATTAATTCGCACCAGTGTCCCGCGCGACATCGACTGAGAATCGTTGGTCCATTACGTTGGTGCATTTCAGGGCGTATCTTGAGTACGTTTTACATTACGCAGCTTGATCCTTACTTCTCATCGACAGGTATCGCGCTCTGTACAACTACAGACCGCAGAACGAGGACGAGCTGGAGCTGAAGGAGGGTGACACGGTTTACGTGATGGAGAAGTGCGACGACGGATGGTACGTTGGCTCGAGCCAGAGGACCGGCTACTTCGGCACCTTCCCCGGGAACTACGTCGAGAGATTGTGAGGAAGGACGCCCAACCGGGTATGCGACACTGCCCGTGCCAAAACCCGGGTCATCTTTCACCAAAGCAACTAGACCGAACCGTTAAAGTAGAGAGAGGGGGGGAGGAACGTTTACTTCATCGCTTGCGACAGGCGGAGAAGCGTACGCCACAATAGTCTTCCCTTTGTCGCTCTCCGCAGCAGTTTTTGGCTATGGTGGCATCGTGAACTTGGGCTTCCACGGTGAAAGTCTTGCTTTCGAAATTCGTTTACTACTTTTGTATCTCTAATTTGGACGTTGTAAGATTGAGAGTTTTATTCGGTTTTTTTTTTATTTTCTTCCCCGATTAAGGGAATGAGAAGACACGATCGATGGGGCTGTGTTGGCAATGTACACAGTTCTTTGAAGTTCACTCCATACGAAAGTCGTGGATTGAAAGTCTTTTCGATCCTTCAGTATCCGTCAAACCTGCTCCATCAAAGCGATTCGAAATTTCTTACTTCTCGTACACCAACATAGTCCTATACTCTGTCTCAAAACCTTACGCTCATTCGCTAAAATACTAACATTGAGCCGGTGCAA
Organism: Ampulex compressa; assembly: GCA_038496175.1. NCBI lineage: Eukaryota > Metazoa > Arthropoda > Insecta > Hymenoptera > Ampulicidae > Ampulex > Ampulex compressa. The sequence goes on along the minus strand of JBCFXI010000575.1, from coordinate 9,513 downwards.
ATGCACGAAGGAGACGCTGCGATGCAACGAAGAGTAATTATCCGGACTTTCACCGTGGAAGTCCTACCATCGAGCATCATAAGATATCACCATCGACTCGTAGCGGACGATACGTGCTTACCATAGCCTCGATGTTTCGGAATCTGCCAGAAGCGGTGGATCCCGATAGCCCGGCATTCGATGCTGAACAATGACGCGTCGCTCGTAACGTATTGTCGGATTTACCAAAAAGTTAACGTTAGGCCACGTAACCTGTAAGTAGTGTACGATAACTAGTAATTTATTACCGACCCCGTAAATATCTCGGGAGGTTATACGTCGAGGAAATCGCCGTGCGCCGAGGATTACGACCAAACAAGTTCACGAGAGCCGAGCAACGAAGTCGTGAATCTTGCTTTTAGGAGTCGCAGGGCATCGTTTCGAAGGGGGTAGTTTGGGGGTGTATTCGAGCGTCGAGGTCAAATTGCGGCGCGCGGAGGAGTACGTTCGGCCCTTCATTCGCATCGATTCCGATATTGGCGAGTCCTAAGAATATTTCTTTCGCGTTGCACGCTGCGAGGTTAAAGTGATACGATGATGATATTAAGAGGCGCGTGTCGTTTTAAAAGTCTAGCTGTTAGCAAGAAAAGGTTTCGATAATATTGCGCGCGTGTAAGCTTATGCTTGAATAAGTATCTAATTTAGTTTCAATGCTTTATCGATATAGGTATATTATTATTTTTTCTGTTTGTCTCCTTGTTCTTTTTATTATTATTTTCTATTCGTTATCTATACACTTTTACTCGTATTCGTATCTATAGACGAGGCGGTTATTTCTGAAATTTAATTAGTTATTTGATCGATAGCCTTTGCGACGTAACGCTTTGTATTTCGTATGGATATTTTATAGTGTATTTCGTATAGATCTTCGTCTTTGTTAGGAGGATTTTTATCTGCGTGGGATCTTCACGGTGGTGCAAATGGAGGGTCGTGCGTGCTTCGAGGTGCTCGCAAAAATCTCGAAACGAGGAGTTTCCGTCGAGCCTATTTCCGCGTAACCTACGAGCCGAGCAAAGGCCTGCGTCATTGATTATGGCGAAGATCCCCATACAACGGAGCTCGAAGGACAGCGAAGGTCGTTCTGGCTTCGTCTCGATCAGAATTTAGGTTGTCGATGGAACGTACGAAACGTTGCACAAAACCCTTTCGATCGCGATGAAACGTTGTTGTTAGAGATTGTTTATTAAGTTTTATCGTGGAGTTTGAAGATTGAATATATATATACATATGTTTCCAAATAATCTAATAATATTTTAGCGAAAATAAGTTTTGTTTGAATAAAGCAATTTTTGTTTTGATTTACGGCGAATGCTAAAAATTAGTTTCCTCGCGTGAAACCGTTCGAGGAACTTTTAAGGAATATAGTTTTTACCATCCAAATTCTTTCGATTCTGTAGTAGATAAAAATTGATTCGCGCGTGTTCATCCACGCGGTTATTAAGTAACTTAGCACTAATTGTAATCGTAGGGAGAAAATCTTGTTACCAATTTTTACCGTAAACACCTTTAAGATAAGTTTCTTGCGCTTAAAAATAAACTGTATTTACTAACAATACTTTATTTGATTTATTTGTAATATAAGTTTTGGATTTGAGAGGAAAATCTTTCTTTCCTCGCGATACTTACAATGCAAGAGCCTCTCGTTTTTCGTTCAGAACAAAAACGTGCCCGTTATTCGGACGAACGAGTCGTTTAATTTCGACTCGGATCGCAGGGTGGGGAGAAAAAAGCGTTTTTCGAAACGCGTTTCGAAATTCGTTGTACAGGGATCTTGCTTACGTAATGTTAGATAAGGCGTATCACCAAAGAGCGCGAAAGACGCGATCGCCTCAGCGATTTCGCGCAACGTCTCGCTTTATCTCTCTTTTCGTTCTTCTTCTCCACGACGAGCTCTTCGAGAGGAGAAGATTCGTCGGGAAATCGCGATCATCCCGAATAGTTCCATACCATTATCGCGACGTAGGAACGATGGTTTTCGATTATCTCGTCGGTCGTACGAGACCTGAGTTTCATTCGAGGAATATAGGATTTCCCTATGATTTCGGTATATGTAGATATATCAGCCGCATTATCGTTATATTCATCGGTACTCAAGAGTAATGAGTTATAATTGAAAGTTTGCCTTCCCAAATTAATATTTTTGTAAACATTATTTGTACCCGGTTATATGTGTATATATATGTATATATGTGGATATATATATACATATATACGTACGTACATATATACATGTATATATACATATGCATATATGGATATACAATGTATGGAAGATATATATACGACTACGATACGAGATACGTATAATATAATTGCGGGATGTCCCGTAATACGCGACGCGACCAAAGAATTTGTAGCGAGAAATAAGAAACAAGCTTTCTCTCGCGAAACTTCGATGTCGAGGGGAATAAGTCTGACAATTTGTCAAATGCATCGCGACGATGACAAAAGCGTCGCTTTTGGCAGGATAAAAAACGAAGCAGAGTTAATTTGCCCAACCAAATAGCAGTAATGGCCGATAAACTTTGAGAGACGGTTTTCCTCGAAAGTGGAGCTTTCTTCGAAAAAGTTTCGTTTCGGCTTACTCCTTGCAATAACGAATCACGGTCTTTCTCGGTTACGTCGCGTATTACGACGCCCCACGAATAGCGTTACGATTAATTAGCAACTAAGGTACGTGTGCGAATGTTCGAGCGATCTTGCGTATCTGCGAGGAAGATAGGAGAAAGAGAAGGAGCTCTGGACGTTTTCGAGAGGTCGGTACTACCACGATGAAAATCTCGAGGTCGTTCGCAGCGTCGACGAGCCTCGAAGACATACTTTGCCATGACGATACGAGTTCGTAAGTTTTAGAGTTAATTAACGCGCGGACGCGGTTGGAAATCAGACAATACTATTGCTACAGTAATCCTTAGGATGTTCGTACGTAGTGAGGGCATTAATCCTGCATTGCGTTGTAACTAGGGTGACCGCGCGTGGCAAACCTCGAATCGCCCCTTGACAAATTTCACGCTGCATCGTCGAAATTCATGAATATCAACACTCGGAAAAGAGATCATTGAATGGTAAATATGTTTTGATAGAAAAAGTGGCTTTAAACCGATGTAGACTTGAGGAGCATCGCTTAAATATCGGTACGTTTTGTATAAGAAATATCCAAGGACAGTTTTCGTCGTTCACGAAGGTAAACAAACATTGGGTTTTCCTCGAAAAAATGCATGGTCGCCCTAGTTGTATACTAATCACGCCGACAGACGTGCAATCACGTTTTTTCGACTTCGAAACGATCGACGCGAAACGTAGACAAGCTTCTAGTCAGGAGCGTACAACTTTCAATTTTGGACTTTCCACGTGACAAAAAGGCTCGATGTTTCTCCTTCGACGTAATCCTTTCACCAAACGTGGCTGCAGGATATGATTTTGCTTTGTTTTCTAGAAACCACGCGTTAAGTTGCGACATATCGAGACGCTCTCGTTACCTTTTGCATCGACCTTCACCCTTGAAAATTTCAGATATCCGTTGTATCTTCAATCCTACACTATAATTCTCTCCGGAAAAGGTCCGATCGATAAGGAGATTCGTTGAAATGCAAAAATATTCGATCGCAAGAAGTTGGGTCAGCATCGATGCCAGAAGCGCGTGGAAAATGACCGGCGATACGAAACAGCGATGATCTGTTTCGCAACGAGTTTTTGGCGCGCCAACGCGAAAATTCGCGTGGCGTATATATATATACGGTGACCATATTTCTTTGAAAATCCTAATAAATAAATCAAAAATCCTCTCGTAATACTCATCGGCTATCGGTATAACCCTAATTGGAAAAAGTAAAATCTGCTATGATAAACGCGAAGCTAGAATCAACACGGTTTTCTTTTTTCAAAATCGAGCTTCTAACGCTTCAAAAGAAGCGACTTATACGTACCATCGATTCGTACTTCTCACGCCTGATCGACAAATCGTATCAAGAGTTTCACTGGATTATATCGTTTAATAATTTATATCACTTAAAGGAGTTAAACGAAGAACGTATGGTCACCATACGTACGCGACGTCCATGCGTCGCCAATAATCCGCGGTTCGATCCGACGAGCATAGAGGTAACGTTAGGAAGGTTCGACATATTATTTCGGGACATATCACGTAGCCTATCCTCGTTGAACACGACATATTGACCCCTCGCCGTCTGCTCGCACGATTATTTCAGCAGATCGATGATTTTTATCGAGCCGAGGGAATCGTTCAGCCCGCGTTCGGTTGGGGAATCATCAAAATTTGTTGTCCATATTGAATTTTACGCCGGTCTTCTCGCCTTCGAGCGCTCGAAGTGGAAAAGACCGCGGGGGTTATTCCCTTGGAATCGCGCAGGAAGGAGCCTTTGTACGGAACCTTTTCGTATAAATGTACCGACGTTTTCCCCGCATCGACGCGCAACCTCGATGGCTTCGAAGGAATAACGCCCGTCTGCCTGTCGATACGATCGTTCGAATGCGCGATCGAATAAAAACGAAGGGCTCTCTCTCCAACGACGTCTTCGCGAGAGGATACCTATTTTAGATGAAAGACGAGTCCGCGACTGTATCCTAAAAAGGGAGTCGGGAACTTTCGAGGCGAAAATTAAAGATGTTTTAACCGCGTATCGAGGATGAGGGAAGGAATATTAGGCGTATAGTAGCGAGTAATAATGCGAGGGAGGATAGCGCGATCGAGGAAGGAATTGGTAAAGCGTGTAATAGATTAGAGAATCGCGAGTGATTTACGGAAGGATCGAGTACCAAGAATTAAACAAAAATCAGAGATATATCTCGAAATATTCGCAAAAAATTAGAAACAATGGAGAAAAGCAACTCGGACAATCCGTCGAAAAATCACGAGCGATCGAGGAAGGAATAGTAATCGATCGACAAAGGCGTCACGCGCGATCGATCGAGGAATCTTCAACGATTCGTCGAGAGGATAAAATAAATCGCGAATGTTAGAGTAAAGGCTGAGCGAGAATTAAGGATAAATATAGGAATAATCGAGGCGAGGATCGCTCGCGAGCGATCCGAGAATCACGAGGGATCGAATCGACGATGTAATTCGGCGAAGGATGGCGGGAAGATTTGCCGTGGCAACGTTGACATTTTGTATCGCGAAAGAATTTCCACGTTACCCTCTTCGCTTTTGTGTTTAACCCTTTAACTGCTGGGAAGTTTAACCAGAATCGTACAACGTGCTGGACGTACTCAGGACGGTTATCTTAACGTACCGAGGAGAGGGAAGTAAGTTTACACGCATATCGTCAACCTGTTATTTAATTTCTAGTGTCGCATAGGGCGTTCCTTAAACGAGAAAAACGTTCGTATAATTTTCTACCTTGTTTGATATATCCTGTTCGCGCGGCCACGGCTCGGAACGAGCCGCGCACACTTTCGTAGTCTAACGAGATCTTACGATAAACGCTGTTAAGGACTGTTGGCAAATGTTGAGGAACCTTCCGTACGAATAATGTCGCGACCGCATATCAAGAGGTGGGGACGAGGGTCTCCGCGTAAATGGACATTGCCGAGAGAATAATGGGAGTTGTTAAGGCGATTAGAAAGGGAGACCGCGATGGCCGGGAGTAAATTTCTGAGAGCCTAGAGGTGCCATAGCAGTCAAAGGGTTAATACGTGACGTTAAGCGTCTCGCTTGATTGAAAGCTGTTTTACTAGATTTTTAATTCGCACTAATGATGTCACTGTGTATCGTATACTCCAAATGCAAATAAACCTTAGACCATTACTAAAGCCGTAGACTCCTTATTTTCCTTTTCAACGACGCTCGCGTTCGTGTATTTCAGAAGAAACTTTCGCATTCGAGTTGTTTCAAACGTCGCAAATCGACTTTGTCGATCCTTTTTTAGACCATACGGAGAAACGCCTAATTCGAGAATTATCAAGAACTATCTTCTTTCCGGTCGATCGAATCGAACGACGCGCATTCGATCGCGAATTAATTTGCGAGCCATGGTGGAACGTAGGCGTGTGTGTGTATCGCGAACGTAGAAAAAACGAGGACTCGCTAAGGTATCGCGGGTAAAATTCTGAGAAATATGAATCGGGTAATGTACGAGCATTGACCCGGCGTAAGAAGACTGTTGGCGAAACGAAATGTTTTGATTTTGAACGACTTCGGAGGTCGACTCCACCGCGCGCCCTCCAGAGGTTATATAAGGCAGCGCGGACGGACGAGATTCATTCCTCGCAATCCCAGCGGAGAGTCAACATCCCTCTCTTTCCTGATTTTTTGTATTTTTTTTGTGTCTCGCCCCTCCCTTGGCCCCTCGTACCCATTTAACTAATTTTCACTGACTTTTCCCTTTTCTAGCTTTCAGCTTTGGAACCGAAGAGAGAAGAGAGAAGAGAGAAGAACGAAGAGCGAAGCTAGTATTAAGTTCGCAGCGTTAATCATAGATTAAGGTGTGCGTATGGACGGATGGATCTAGTTTAAGGCGTGTTTGCGAGTTTTCAAACGTAAGCGGTACAATTCTCTTTAGCTTTCGAGTCACGTTCGTCTTTGCGCTCCATTTGTGGGAGCATAGAGTCCCGAATTCTTCTGGGTGGCCCCGGGCTGTCTTGTCGGTGCCAGCGGTGTTCCCGGCGGTTCACGGAGGGGTCACCGTAAGGGGAGTGGCGTCGCAGGGTTGGTTTAGTCGCGCCTGACCCAACGTGCTCTTCGCCTGGTTACCACTCCCTGGTGGCCTTTCTAGGGTCGCCGTCGGGCCCGTCTGGTGCTCGTCAAGGCCCCTGGGTGCTCTTGGAAGAATTCGTCGCGTCGCGGTTTTCCCGTCTCTTCCCTTTTCTCACCTTTTTCTTTGCAGAGTTTTGTCACTGCTTGCGCGTTCGAAAACTGTATGAGCGGCGGAATGGATCGAGTGCTTAGCGTATTCTCGTAAGATTAAGAATGGAGGGATGAGTGGGTTTAGTTTAGTTGCGTGCGTAGTATGGCGGGTGGGTGGGGGGTCTCTGGTCGCGGCAACCTCCACGCGGTGAGACCTGGGCAATCGGTATTTCTCGCGATCGAGCTACGTTCTCGAGATCGCGAGGGATAGCGAGCTGATAGCCGCGAAACTTTGTAAAATTTTTGTCGACATATTTGTCAAGTACGAACATTGTACATAGAGTTGAGAATTACCGAGCAATAAATTCAGAGTTTCTCCAAAGATGTATCGTATCTTCTTAATTCTGGGTACCCAAATGCGATCCGATTTCACCTTTCCCTACGTTGAATAACCTTAGAGAGAAGTCTCCGTACTTTAAGACTCACACCCGATATTTAAGTACGAGTAATTTACGCGAAATAAACGCGGTAAACATAACATAAAAATCTTTGGTAAACATAACGCAAGTTCCCCAAAAGAAAACAAAAATATTTGCGGTTACCGCACCTCTAATGCTAAGGTCGAACTTTTTTGAACGATAAACGTTGTAGCACACAATGGGGGATAATCGGAATAATGTAAGTCTGTTTCAATTACGACGCAGTAATTTCATGAGTTTGAGTTTGCGAGGCGCAGTTTTCTTTTTGGGATTTTATCACAATACCATTGTTCGATTTGAAAACGTACGTTTATTCGGTACTTTCGACCGGTGAGATTTCATTTTACAAACATGGCAGGATATCGTTTCGGAATTCGGCAGTAATGTCCGAGAAGAAAGAGAAATATCTCTTTCTTTTTTCAGCGTAACATTAGCGATTAACATACCGCAGCTCCTTTCCTAGAATAGACACGTCATTCCTCCTTGTTTTTCGAGAACTTCGAATACGGCAACTTCGATATCGATCGCAGCGCTGTTATCTTATTCTACTCTCCACCGATAACACCGCATTGAAGACGCAAATGGTAAAGGAGGCGACGTCGCGTTGATAAAAGACAAAATAACGCCTTGCATATTCAGTTTATTTTATACGCTGATCCGTGATGTACGCAACATACGCAAACTACCACGAATTCCTCCTTCCCTTGCCTTTGCCAACACAGTCAGCCTGAATTCAGTTCCTAGATTCCTAAATTGACCGCTCTAAATCGTAGAAGCCATTCCAAAACGAGCGAACTTTACTCGATCGGTGTTTCGGAGCACGAGACGCCAAGGTCCCGTGTGGTAGGTCTACTTTGTACCTCGTCGGTGCCAGGAGTATCGCGACGACTGGACGTCCCTCGTCGCGTGTCCATTGCAGGCTCGTATCTCGGTTCTGACCGACGGTCCATCGCAATCGAAAAGCGTCTCGCCGCTTGGCGCCACGCATCTGGCTATTCTCGACTGAACGTTTCGTCCATCGTTCTGCGAACACTGTGTAAAAAACCGAATCGTGAAAGGCGCGCCAAAAAGACGTCGCGCAAACTTTATTCGCTTTCAAGATAATTCGTGTTGGATTATATCATATAATATAAACGGGCGAGTAAAGCGAATATAATTGCTGCGAAGGGACACGGCATTCGCGTTAAATTATATAAACAAGCAGGTGGAATTGCAGAAGGAAATACGAATAGAATATGGCAATATATGTAGGACCCCTGTAATGTCAGGAGTATTGTGTGGATAAGGAAAAAGCCTCACCCTCTCTCTCTCTCGATTAATACCGCAAACTCTTTATTCTTTGAAAACACCATTGCTACGCTCAAGCTTTTTTTTAAGTTGTACAAGAACGGTAGCAAAAAGCAAATGAGCAAACGTTGATTTGATTTGAGTACACACGGCTAGCCTTTAATTAACTCGATGTATAGCGTAATGGTAGCAACGTGAATTTGATTTACGGACTTTGTCGAGTTTGCACCGCGTACAAACGAATAAATATTATGCTTTCGCTCTTACCGATGACCAATCCGTGAAAATCCAATGGCCGCGACAGGGGACTCTGTTGCATTTCATACTGGTAACGGGTTTTTGGCTGTTGTTGCACGTGGAAGGACGGACCATGATTCGATAAACGTCCAATTCGTTACTCCTGTTTATTTCGGTGCCGTTGAAATCCGAGTGGACGCAATAAAGTTGGCGCAAACGTATGCCAAAGCTTCCGCAAGTGGCGGAACATCCTTCCCAAGGGCCGGTCAGCCACTTGAAGTTGCAGCTGTAAGCCATTATTACGCAAACTGCGTTACGTAGCTCGCGTAAATATTATAAACTCTTCAAACTACGTTTGAACATTTTTTATCCGCGCATTGATACACGTTGCATCCATGTATTAGACGTGCAGCGTTTGTAATATTTCCGTTTTCACACGTGTATTTTTTTATGTAATTAATACGCGTTGTATAGTTATTTTATTTTTTTTCTCTATTCATGGAAAATAAGATTTAAGAGTATCATTGCGATTACGAAGATGGTTCTGACTGTTTTATGTTGACGCACACGGGTATCGCGTACGTAACTGCGCAAGAGCGTACTCTTCGCAATATTTTCTCATGCGGGTTAGGAACAAACAAACTCAACATCTAACCCAAAAGTGCA